>JAUCBJ010001185.1:0-74314 GCA_032718475.1 Nemertoderma westbladi
GAAGATCGGGGGGGGGGAGGGGTGGAAGTAAAGGAAGGAAGTTTGGAGAGGGAAGGTCGGTTGTGGGGGTGGAAGTAAGGGAAAGAAGTTTGGTGAGGGAAGGTCGGGGGTGGGGGTGGAAGTAAGGGGATGACTGGAAGTGAAGGAAGGACGGGGTAGAGAATGGAAGTAAAGGAAGGAAGTTTGGTGAGGGAAGATCGGGGGGGGGGTGGAAGTAAAGGAAGGAAGTTTGGTGAGGGAAGATCGGGGGGGGGGGGTGGAAGTAAGGGAAAGAAGTTTGGAGAGGGAAGGTCGGTTGTGGGGGTGGAAGTAAGGGAAAGAAGTTTGGTGAGGGAAGGTCGGGGGTGGGGGTGGAAGTAATGGGATGACTGGAGGTGAAGGAAGGACGGGGTGGAGAATGGAAGTAAAGGAAGAAAGTTTGGTGAGGGAAGATCGGGGGTGGGGGTGGAAGTAAGGGAAAGAAGTTTGGTGAGGGAAGGTCGGGGGTGGGGGTGGAAGTAAGGGGATGACTGGAGGTGAAGGAAGGACGGGGTGGAGAATGGAAATAAAGGAAGTAAGTTTGGTGAGGGAAGATCGGGGGGGGGGGGGATGGAAGTAAAGGAAGGAAGTTTGGTGAGGGAAGATCGGGGGGGGGGGGGGTGGAAGTAAGGAGATGACTGGAGGTGAAGGACTGATGGGGTGGGGAATGGAAGTAAAGGAAGGAAATTTGGAGAGGGAAGGTCGGGGGTTGAGAATGGAAGTAAAGGAAGAAAGTTTGGTGAGGGAAGATCGGGGGTGGGGGTGGAAGTAAGGGAAGGAAATTTGGAGAGGGAAGGTCGGGGGTGGGGAATGGAAGTAAAGGAAGGAAGTTTGGTGAGGGAAGATCGGGGGGGGGGGGGTGGAAGTAAAGGAAGGAAGTTTGGAGAGGGAAGGTCGGTTGTGGGGGTGGAAGTAAGGGAAAGAAGTTTGGTGAGGGAAGGTCGGGGGTGGGGGTGGAAGTAAGGGAATGACTGGGGGTGAAGGAAGGACGGGGTGGGGAATGGAAGTAAAGGAAGGAAGTTTGGTGAGGGAAGATCGGGGGGTGGGGGTGGAAGTAAGGGGATGACTGGAGGTGAAGGACGGATGGGGTGGGGAATGGAAGTAAAGGAAGGAAATTTGGAGAGGGAAATTCGGGGGGTGGGGGTGGACGTAAGGGAATGACTGGAGGTGAAGGACGGATGGGGTGGGGAATGAAAGTAAAGGAAGGAAGTTTGGAGAGGGAAGGTCTGGGGTGGAAGTAAAGGAAGGTCTGGAGGTGAAGGAAGGTCGGGGGTGGGGGTGGAAGTAAGGGAAAGAAGTTTGGTGAGGGAAGATCTGGGGTGGGGGTGGAAGTAAGGGAAAGAAGTGTGGTGAGGGAAGGTCGGGGGTGGGGGAGGAAGTAAGGGAAAGAAGTGTGGTGAGGGAAGGTCGGGGGTGGGGGTGGGGGTGGAAGTAAAGGAAGGAAGTTTGGTGAGGGAAGGTCGGGGGTGGAAGTAAAGGAAGGTCTGGAGGTGAAGGAAGGTCGTGGGTGAGGGTGGAAGTAAAGGAAGGAAGTTTGGTGAGGGAAGGTCGGGGGTGGAAGTAAAGGAAGGTCTGGAGGTGAAGGAAGGTCGGGGGTGGGGGTGGAAGTAAGGGAATGTCTGGGGGTGAAGGAAGGGCGGGGTGGGGAATGGAAGTAAAGGAAGGAAGTTTGGAGAGGGAAGGTCGGTTCGCTGGGGGTGGACCAGTACAAGGAAGAAGTCTTGGGTGAAGGGAAGATCGGGGGGTGGGGGTGGAAGTAAGGGATGACGTTGGAGAAGGGAAGGACGGGGTGGAGAATGGAAGTAAAGAGGAAAGGAAGTTTGGTGAGGGAAGAGTCGGGGGTGGGGGTGGAAGTAAGGGAAAGAAGTTTGGTGAGGGAAGGTCGGGGGTGGGGTGGGGGTGGGGGTGGGGGTGGGGGATGGAAGTAAAGGAAGGAAGTTTGGTGAGGGAAGGTCGGGGGAGGAAGTAAAGGAAGGAAGTTTGGTGAGGGAAGGTCAGGGGTGGAAGTAAAGGAAGGTCTGGAGGTGAAGGAAGGTCGGGGGTGGGGGTGGGGGGTGGGGGTGGAAGTAAAGGAAAGAAGTTTGGTGAGGGAAGGAAATGGGGACCATAAAGGTGGTTCTGATTGTGTGCTACACTCCAACTAGTGTTGCCCCTGTAGAGGAGGTGGAAAATTTCTACCACAATCTACAAGCAGCTACTGATGGAGTGGATCAGCATGCATTCTTAACATTCCTGGGAGACTTTAATGCAAGTCTGCATCAATCACCTACATCGCCCTGGGTCTGGAACGGGCTTCTACAGCGCTCCCTGCGAATGGGTTCCTCATTCTATGATGAGTACAATCGCAATACCACGGAAACCAATTATAGTTCAAAGACTGTGAGGGTACCTCGACAAGGGATAGACAGATCAAAATTTATGGAAGCTTTGGAGCATGATCAAAGAGCAAACGGTTGCATTCATGGAAACATAGGAGATGTCAACGAGGCAGTCAATATTTTGGGAAAAATTTTTCAAGACGCAGTTAACTCTTCTAAGATGAGGTCTGGTGTTACCTTAACCAATCATTATAGTGAAAATAACCAATGGGAAAACTTGTTGCTAACGAAGGATTCAAAATCTGTTTGGCGCGCCATAAATTGGAATGGCAAACTTGGAGATAAAGCTGATGATATCGACAAACCCACCGACGATGAATTTAAAGACCATTTTGAGAGTCTTCTGTATAATCAAGGGGATACCGTAGACGATATTGACACCTCACAGGCTCCAGTTATACCACTCCTGGATGACCCGATACAACCACAGGAAGTGGACGAGGCGATAAACTCAATAAAAGCGAACAAGGCAGCGCTAGGAATTTCATCACCTCTTTGGAAGGATCTACCAGTGAATATTGTGGTATTTATTACATTTATATTGAATGCGATATTCATATTCGGATGCTTACCGGCAGTTTGGGCATATAGCTTATTAAGTATTTTGTATAAAACAGGTGATCGTTTTAACTGTAACAATTACCGTGGAATCACGATTATGGACTCTCTAGCAAAGATTTATGACTACGTTTTAGCGAACAGACTAGTGAGATGGTACAAACAGTCAAGAGCTCAAGCGGGCGGTCAAAAAGGGAGATCATGTTATGAACAGATACTTGCTCTACGCTTGGTTGTCGATTATGCTTACACCAAGAACAAGAAACTATTCATCATCTTCATTGACTTCAGTAAAGCCTATGATAGAGTCT
The DNA here is from genome assembly GCA_032718475.1 of Nemertoderma westbladi. Taxonomy (NCBI): domain Eukaryota; kingdom Metazoa; phylum Xenacoelomorpha; order Nemertodermatida; family Nemertodermatidae; genus Nemertoderma; species Nemertoderma westbladi. The sequence goes on from JAUCBJ010001185.1 coordinate 3,266, forward strand.
CTAGGTCTACTCTTATATCCAAGTTACTTTTTCTCGGTTGTGGATTTAATATGATTAACGCAATAAAAGCAATATATAGGACGACGTTTTTAAACCTTAGATCAATTGATATTCGTGTCGACAGCGGTTTGCGTCAAGGAGCGCCATCAAGTTTATTTCTATTCACTCTTTACATTGATGTCCTAGTCGCCATGTTTGATTCACTAACATCTACTAACACATACCTAGGAGCCTTGCATCTTCTCCTGTTCATGGACGATACTGCTATTTTAGCTGAGAACCGAGAGAGTTGTATAGAAAAGCTAAATATTTTAGATAAATTCTGTAGGTCACATAATATGGTAATCAATGAAAAGAAGAGTAAGTTCATGGTCATAAATGGATTTATAGCTGATAAACAACCGTTGTTATGCGGAAGTGTACAAATAATTAATACAGATAAATATGTTTACCTGGGTGGTTTCTTCACACAGGATGGTAGAATAGAATCAGTGATAAATTTACACGCAGGTGAAAGTAAAAAACAGGTAGCCAAGTTTGCAGCATTTTGTGCCAGCAATCCAAATATGCCTTTCTGTCTAAAGAAAAAGGTGCTTGACTGTGCTGTAACGGCAGCGATACTGTATTCCAGCGATACCTGGTTAGCAATACGGGGGAGAAAGGAAATTGAAAAGATATATAGTAAACTGATAAAAATACTTTTAGGCGTTAAAACAACAACACCGAATGTGCTGTGCCATACAGAGATTGGTATGGCCGAGGTAGGATCCGTTATCGACAATAATATTAGAAACTCTATCCGAAGACTCAAGAAATCGTGGCACCGAGAAGATCCTGCACACATCGCGTATCATCTGGCAAAAACAGGGAACACCCGCGCTTTTAAATATCTAAATAAGTTAGAACTGACGGAAGGTAATATAATAGCTAGAAATATTAATGGTTTGAAGAGTAGAATTAAAGATACTGCACATATCCACACTAAATTGGCAACTTACCTGGAAATAAACCCTAATCTAACTATCCACAAGGTATATAATCAGCAGAAACCGTACATACACGAGCAGAACAGGATCGATTTTACAAGATTTCGTTTAAGCGCGCATCGCTTAAGGGTAGAGACAGGAAGGTGGACACGTGTACCTAGAGAAGAACGAGTCTGCAAATGTGATGGATCGTCGGTACAGAACGAATTACACGTGTTATCGGGTTGTTCACTGACGAAAGATATATTGGGGGGAAAATCCTACTCCACGGTAGCAGAATTTATGTTAATAAACAACGGGGAAAGAATCGTCAAAATAATTTCTGAAATTTTCAAAGAACTGCAAAGACACTAACTCGAGACAATAACTGGGACATTTTCAAGTTACTAATTTGAAGGGACTAATTTTAGATCTAAAGTTATTTAGTTTCACTAAGTTTATATTTCATAATATGTCAAATATTTAATGATAATAATGTCTTTTGTCGGATATTAGTCAATAAACATATATATATATATATATATAGCAATAGTGTCAACCGAAATTCCGTCCATCTTCAGGATTTTATCTCTGGAAATGGATTGTTTTCGGCTGGAACCCAGTTCAAGAAGCAAACTGGAAAGCTATGGACTCATAGTGGACCCAGTGGTCACAAGTCCCAGATAGACCATATTCTGTTGCGTAGGAAGTACAGGAGCTCTATACAAGACTGTAATGCATTTACACTTCGACCCTTCTCCAGTGATCACCGCCTTATTGTGGCCAAGGTAAGACTTAGTCTGCGTGCTAGCAGAACAACGAAATCTGCCTTGCCGCGGCATGACTGGTCCTCTCTGTTGCAACAGCCAAGTGTGAGATCCAGCTTCACACTACAGCTGAGCAACAGGTATGAGGTTCTTGCCTCTGAGGCGGCAGATCACTGTGAGGGCTATACTGCCTTCACAGAAGCAGTTAAGTTAGCAGCTGCAGAAACAGTTCCTGTATGCCCTCGAAACAGGAAAAGGGCCCCCTGGACTGACAACAAAATCCAGAAGTGCCGAAATGACCTATATAAGGCGCAGAAAGAGTCCCGACTCAAACAGACTACAGCGGCCATGAATGCAGTTAAGGCTGCATCTAGGTCCCTGAACAGGCAGTACTCTGTTAATCTACAGGAGCTAATAAACCAACAGGTTGATGCCATCAATGATGCTGACGACAGCAGGCAATCATCCCAGGCATGGAAATCGATCAACTTGCTTACTGGGTGGAAAAGCCAACCAACCACCAAGGTTAAGGCTGAATCACCAGCCGATCGCCTCAATGGTTGGAAGGCCCAATTTGAAAAGCTCCTCAATAATGACAGGGTATTGCCTGATAACTTTATAGAAGTAAAAGTGTCTGAGTCTGTACTCCCAGATATTCCCATTGGCGATATCTCCTTTGCAGAAGTGAAGGCTGCTGCAAAGAGCATTAAGACCAATCGTGCCAGTGGAGTAGATGGTGTTCCCCCAGAGGTCTTTAAAATACCTGAGTGTTTAAAGCTCATCTATCCCATCATAGTAGACATGTACCGTACAACAAGAGTCCCACAAGAAATGAAAACAAATAAGTTGGTGCCAGTTCCCAAGAAGGGCAACCTAACACTCTATGGTTCTTTTCGGGGAATCTCATTGATCTCGATTGCTGCAAAGCTATACAATAGAATTCTATTAAATCGCATCAGGGATCCCATTGAGAGACTGCTCCGTGGAAATCAGAATGGGTTCCGTAAAGGTCGTGGGACCATGGAGCCCATTTTGGCACTTAGAAGGATAATTGAAGAGTTATCAAAAAAGAAAGACAGGCATCTGGCTGTTATCTTTGTTGACTTCTTCAAGGCCTTTGATTCAGTCTCCCGCTCACGTATGTTCAGCATACTTTCATTATATGGGATTCCTGATGAAATTATTGCAGCAATCAGATCAGTATACGATGGTTCGACAACATTTGTGTCTACTGTTGATGGTGACACAGAACCATTTGAAGTGTTATGGAGCGTCCTCCAGGGAGACACACTTGCACCATTCTTGTTCATAATTGTGGTTGACTATGTTCTACGCATGTCTTTAGATCATCATAATGATGATGGGGTGATGATAACTCCCCCTACTGGCTCCAGAAGTCGAGGAAATCCTGCCAAGTACCTAACTGATCTAGAATTTGCTGATGACTTAGGAGTACTCTCAGAATCACTAGAGGGAGCCCAACGGCTCCTCAGCTCATTAGAACATGTTGCTTCTAGTGTTGGTCTTTTTATTACCTCCAGAAAGACCAAAATTTTGACAGTTAACTTTGAAAGTTCTCAGCAAGTCTCTGATCGGATGAGCATAAGCTCAAAGGATGGTATGCTTGAGCATGTGGACGACTTCTGATACCTGGGATCATGGATCCGGAAGTCAGGTGAGGACCTTCGAATACGTAAGGGAAAGGCATGGGCAGCCTTGAATAGGGTTTCCAGGATTTGGAAGTCACCGAGAATTAATCGGAAACTTAAGGTCCTATTATTTAGAGCAGCAGTAGTTCCAGTACTCCTCTATGGGAGTCCATGCTGGGCTCTAACTGCTGAGGACACCAAATCTCTGGATGGCACATTCACAAGAATGCTACGCCGGGTTCATTGTGTCAAGTACAATGCACACATCTCCAACCAGACACTATATAACATTGGAGGTGTCTCATTGGTTCCCCCAAGCTTGACACTAGAACAAAATCGCCTCCGCTTTGCAGGACATTGCTTTCGCCGTGAGGACCAGCCAGTGCATAATCTTGTACTTTGGCAGCCTCATGGAGTGAATAAGCATGGTGGACAGCCCATGACTTTCTTGAGACGCATCTTAAAGGACACTGGCCTTGAAGATGCGGATGATGTAGCAAATGTCATGGGTGATAGGGAGTTGTGGCGGCGCAATTGTGTCGACAAGCCGGCACAGCATTCTTAAAAATGCAGCTGCAATGCAGCATGCCGATACTAGTAGTAGTAGGGGGTGAAGGAAGGACGGGGTGGAGAATGGAAGTAAAGGAAGGAAGTTTGGAGAGGGAAGATCGGGGGGGGTGGGGGTGGAAGTAAGGGAAAGAAGTTTGGTGAGGGAAGGTCGGGGGTGGGGGTGGAAGTAAGGGAAAGAAGTTTGGTGAGGGAAGGTCGGGGGTGGGGGTGGAAGTAAGGGAATGACTGGGGGTGAAGGAAGGACGGGGTGGAGAATGGAAGTAAAGGAAGGAAGTTTGGAGAGGGAAGGTCGGGGGTGGGGGTGGAAGTAAGGGAAAGAAGTTTGGTGAGGGAAGGTCGGGGGTGGGGGTGGAAGTAAGGGAAAGAAGTTTGGTGAGGGAAGGTCGGGGGTGGGGGTGGAAGTAAGGGAAAGAAGTTTGGTGAGGGAAGGTCGGGGGTGGGGGTGGAAGTAAGGGAAAGAAGTTTGGTGAGGGAAGGTCGGGGGTGGGGGTGGAAGTAAGGGAATGACTGGGGGTGAAGAACGGGGGAGTGGGGTGGAAGTAAGGAAGGAAGTGTGGTGAGGGAAGGTCGGTGGGGTGGGGGTGGAAGTAAAGGAAGGAAGTTTGGTGAGGGAAGGTGGGGTGGGGGTGGAAGTAAGGGAAGAAGTTTGGATGAGGGAAGGTCGGGGGTGGGGGTGGAAGTAAGGGAATGACTGGGGGTGAAGAACGGGGGGTGGGGAATGGAAGTAAAGGAAGGAAGTGTGGTGAGGGAAGGTCGGGGGGTGGGGGTGGAAGTAAGGGAAGGAAGTTTGGTGAGGGAAGCGGGGGTGGGGGTGGAAGTAAGGGAAGGTCTGGAGTGAGGGAAGGTCGGGGGTGGGGGTGGAAGTAAGGGAATGACTGGGGGTGAAGAAGGGGGGTGGGGAATGGAAGTAAAGGAAGGAAGTGTGGTGAGGGAAGGTCGGGGGGTGGGGGTGGAAGTAAGGGAAGGAAGTTTGGTGAGGGAAGGTCGGGGGTGGGGGTGGAAGTAAGGGAAGGTCTGGAGGTGGGAAGGTCGGGGGTGGGGGTGGAAGTAAAGGAAATAAGTTTGGTGAGGGAAGATCGGGGGTGGGGGTGGAAGTAAGGGAAAGAAGTTTGGTGAGGGAAGATCGGGGGGTGGGGGTGGAAGTAAGGGAATGACTGGGGGTGAAGGAAGGATGGGGTGGGGAATGGAAGTAAAGGAAGAGAAGTTTGGTGAGGGAAGGTCGGGGGTGGGGGTGGAAGTAAGGGAAGGTCTGGAGGTGAAGGAAGGACGGGGTGGAGAATGGAAGTAAAGGAAGGAAGTTTGGTGAGGGAAGGTCGGGGGGTGGGGGTGGAAGTAAGGGAAGGAAGTTTGGTGAGGGAAGGTCGGGGGTGGAAGTAAGGAAGGTTGGAGGGGAAGGTCGGGGGTGGGGTGGAAGTAAGGGAATGACTGGGGGTGAAGGAAGGGGGGTGGGGAATGGAAGTAAAGGAAGGAAGTTTGGTGAGGGAAGGTCGGGGGGTGGGGGGGTGGAAGTAAGGGAAGGAAGTTTGGTGAGGGAAGGTCGGGGGTGGGGGTGGAAGTAAGGGAAGAGTCTGGAGGTGAAGGAAGGCGGGGTGGGAATGGAAGTAAAGGAAGAAGTTTGGTGAGGGAAGATCGGGGGTGGGGGTGGAAGTAAGGGGAAGTCTGGAGAGGGAAGGACGGGGTGGGGGTGGAAGTAAAGGAAGGAAGTTTGGTGAGGGAAGGTCGGGGGGTGGGGGTGGAAGTAAGGGAAAGAAGTTTGGTGAGGGAAGGTCGGGGGTGGGGGTGGAAGTAAGGGAAGAGTCTGGAGGTGAAGGAAGGCGGGGGTGGGGAATGGAAGTAAAGGAAGGAAGTTTGGTGAGGGAAGAACGGGGGTGGGGGTGGAAGTAAGGGAAGGTCTGGAGGAAGGAAGGACGGGGTGGGAATGGAAGTAAAGGAAGGAAGTTTGGTGAGGGAAGGTCGGGGGTGGGGGTGGAAGTAAGGGAAGGAAGTGTGGTGAGGGAAGAACGGGGGTGGGGGTGGAAGTAAGGGAAAGAAGTTTGGTGAGGGAAGGTCGGGGGTGGGGGTGGAAGTAAGGGAAGAGTCTGGGAGGTGAAGGACGGGGGTGGGGGAATGGAAGTAAAGGAAGGAAGTTTGGTGAGGGAAGATCGGGGGTGGGGGTGGAAGTAAGGGAAAGAAGTTTGGTGAGGGAAGGTCGGGGGTGGGGGTGGAAGTAAGGGAAGGACTGGTTTGGGTGAGGGAAGAACGGGGGTGGGGAATGGAAGTAAAGGAAGGAAGTTTGGTGAGGGAAGGTCGGGGGGTGGGGGTGGAAGTAAGGGAAGGAAGTTTGGTGAGGGAAGGTCGGGGGTGGGGGTGGAAGTAAGGGAAGGTCTGGAGGTGAGGGAAGGTCGGGGGTGGGGGTGGAAGTAAAGGAAGAAGTTTGGTGAGGGAAGATCGGGGGTGGGGGTGGAAGTAAGGGAAAGAAGTTTGGTGAGGGAAGGTCGGGGGTGGGGGTGGAAGTAAGGGAATGACTGGGGGTGAAGGAAGGATGGGGTGGGGAATGGAAGTAAAGGAAGGAAGTTTGGTGAGGGAAGGTCGGGGGTGGGGGTGGAAGTAAGGGAAAGAAGTTTGGTGAGGGAAGGTCGGGGGTGGGGGTGGAAGTAAGGGAATGACTGGAGGTGAAGGAAGGACGGGGTGGAGAATGGAAGTAAAGGAAGGAAGTTTGGTGAGGGAAGGTCGGGGGTGGAAGTAAGGGAAGAAGTTTGGATGAGGGAAGGTCGGGGGTGGGGGTGGAAGTAAGGGAATGACTGGGGGTGAAGGAAGGGGGGTGGGGAATGGAAGTAAAGGAAGGAAGTTTGGTGAGGGAAGGTCGGGGGGTGGGGGGTGGAAGTAAGGGAAGGAAGTTTGGTGAGGGAAGGTCGGGGGTGGGGTGGAAGTAAAGGAAGGATCTGGAGGTGAAGGAAGGGCGGGGTGGAGAATGGAAGTAAAGGAAGAAAGTTTGGTGAGGGAAGATCGGGGGTGGGGGTGGAAGTAAGGGAATGACTGGGGGTGAAGGAAGGGCGGGGTGGGGAATGGAAGTAAAGGAAGGAAGTTTGGTGAGGGAAGAACGGGGGTGGGGGTGGAAGTAAGGGAAGGTCTGGAGGTAAGGAAGGACGGGGTGGGGAATGGAAGTAAAGGAAGGAAGTTTGGTGAGGGAAGGTCGGGGGTGGGGGTGGAAGTAAGGGAAAGAAGTTTGGTGAGGGAAGGTCGGGGGTGGGGGTGGAAGTAAGGGAAGGTCTGGAGGTGAAGGAAGGGTGGGGTGGGGAATGGAAGTAAAGGAAGGAAGTTTGGTGAGGGAAGAACGTGGGGGTGGGGGTGGAAGTAAGGGAAGGAAGTTTGGTGAGGGAAGGTCGGGGGTGGGGGTGGAAGTAAGGGAAGGTCTGGAGGTGAAGGAAGGGTGGGGTGGGGAATGGAAGTAAAGGAAGGAAGTTTGGTGAGGGAAGAACGGGGGTGGGGGTGGAAGTAAGGGAAGAGTCTGGAGGTAAGGAAGGACGGGGTGGGGAATGGAAGTAAAGGAAGGAAGTTTGGTGAGGGAAGGTCGGGGGTGGGGGTGGGGGTGGAAGTAAAGGAAGGAAGTTTGGTGAGGGAAGGTCGGGGGTGGGGGTGGAAGTAAGGGAAGGTCTGGAGGTGAAGGAAGGTCGGGGTGGGGAATGGAAGTAAAGGAAGGAAGTTTGGTGAGGGAAGAACGGGGGTGGGGGTGGAAGTAAGGGAAGGTCTGGAGGTGAAGGAAGGGTGGGGTGAGGGAATGGAAGTAAAGGAAGGAAGTTTGGTGAGGGAAGAACGGGGGTGGGGGTGGAAGTAAGGGAAAGAAGTTAGGTGAGGGAAGGTCGGGGGTGGGCGTGGGGGTGGGGGTGGAAGTAAAGGAAGGAAGTTTGGTGAGGGAAGGTTGGGGGTGGAAGTAAAGGAAGGTCTGGAGGTGAAGGAAGGGCGGGGTGGAGAATGGAAGTAAAGGAAGAAAGTTTGGTGAGGGAAGATCGGGGGTGGGGGTGGAAGTAAGGGAAGGTCTGGAGGTATAGGAAGGACGGGGTGGATAATGGAAGTAAAGGAAGGAAGTTTGGTGAGGGAAGAACGGGGGTGGGGATGGGAGTAAGGGAAGGTCTGGAGGTGAAGGAAGGGTGGGGTGAGGGAATGGAAGTAAAGGTTGGAAGTTTGGTGAGTGAAGGTCGGGGTGGGGGAATGGAAGTTAACCCAAAACCACTGGGGGGGGGGGGGGGGAATCGGCCCCTTCCTAGTTTTTATTTGCTGTATCTATGGAACCATATTATGTACATGCCCAATTTTTGACGAAAATTGGCCAAATATAATGGCGCATCTTTCACAAAAAACGGCGTTGCAATTAGATTTTTACTTTCGATGTGGGTGCTAACTCAAAATTTGGTCCCCAGCAGAATTTTTTTAGAAATTTTCTAATTTTACAAGGTAATTTGTGTTTTCGTAATTATTCATGTTGGGGCTTTTTTATTGATTCTGATTCGAATGGAGCACTCTTCTACTCTATAAGTATGTAAGGGCAGTGGTACGTCATTTTTGGTGCACCAAAATTAGGGCGTGGAACTATTTAAAATTTTCAAAATTACGATATTCAGAAAATACTAAATCGTTTTCATTTCAACCCATTTTTATAGATTCTCTGGACCGCTGAATCGATTGAAAGTAATATTGAAGCCTCAAGTCTTAGTGGTACGTCATTAACCAAAATTAGGGCGTGGTACTTTTTCAAAATTAGAAGTAAGTGCCACTCCCTAATTATGGTGCACGAAAAATGTCGAACCACTAAGTCTTCAGGCTTCTATGTTAATTTCAATCGATTCAGCAGTACAGAAAACCTATAAAAATGCGTTGAAATCAAAACTTGGGGACATTTTACCGAATATCGTATTTTTCCAAAATTTGAAATGTCATGCTCACTTCTTAGGTGCACGAAAAATAGCATCAAGTGCAATTTTTGAAAATGGAATATAATCAAATTCGATTCAGCGTCGTGAAAAACCTACTAAAGCTACCCAACAATGCCACACTATTTTACATACTTATATTAGATTTTACCTGGAAAGGTATTTTCACTTTGAAACTTTTCCAATTCCTGTGAGTTTACAACACTTTTTCGTTCGCATGTTTTTTCAACTTTGCCGTGTTTTGGTTCGCAGCCTTTGTACCTTAAATTACAGGTGTAGTTGAAGTCCCAATTGAATAACTTAATCGTAGTAAAATTATTATTAGAACTCTACAACAAGTTATTGTAATTATAAATTATTATTACACGTTATCGTAATACACGTTATACTGTGTACTATACACGTAATACACGTTATACACGCATCACAACGTTTTCTTGAAATGACTGCATTAATAGGTAGATAATATTCATTAATAGATATCATTAAGAGATCATTACTAGATAGTAATTACAACCTACTAATTAAAGAAGCCTCATTATCTCCCGCCACCGACCCAAAATGTTCAGGGAACCTCATTCCTTTTACTATTGTTTTAGTAACTACACGTAGGTGGTTCTATCTATTATATGTATTCATTTTTCTGCTGTTGTATACACAGTATGCCCCAATCAATAAAAAAAATCCGACCTAGAGACACATATAAAGTTAAATTCACAATTTTCCTATCAGCATTATTGAATGTTAACTTTTAAAACATAATTTAAACCTACCACCCAAATCGTTTCGTTTTTATTGGATAATTTAATTATCCTACTATAAGCTACAAGGTGCAGTAACACGGTTGGTTATGGTTTTTAAGTCAGCGTAGAGAAACCTCTAGTATTCACTCCGTTGTTGTTGTTGTTGGTGTGTTGTTGTTAGTTTCTCGTTAAGTTTTGGTATTAAGGATTGATACGGCCCCAGTGGCTCAGTTGGCAGAGCGTGGGTCTTGGAATCTCTAGGTACCGAGTTCAATCCCCCATTCCGATGAATGGTTTTTTGTTGTAAGATTGGTAGTAAGCCTATTCATGGAGACAGTTCATGCGTTAGTAGACGCGGACCTTTGGTAGTAAGCCTATTCATGGAGACAGTTCATGCGTTAGTAGACACGGGCCTTTGGTAGTAAGCCTATTCATGGAGACAGTTCATGCGTTAGTAGACGCGGACCTTTGGTAGTAAGCCATTCAAGGAGACAGTTCATGCGTTAGTAGACGCGGACCTTTGGTAGTAAGCCATTCAAGGAGACAGTTCATGCGTTAGTAGACGCGGACCTTTGGTAGTAAAGCCATTCAAGGAGACAGTTCATGCGTTAGTAGACGCGGACCTTTGTTAGTAAGCCATTCAAGGAGACAGTTCATGCGTTAGTAGACGCGGACCTTTGGTAGTAAAGCCATTCAAGGAGACAGTTCATGCGTTAGTAGACGCGGACCTTTGGTAGTAAGCCATTCAAGGAGACAGTTCATGCGTTAGTAGACGCGGACCTTTGTTAGTAAGCCATTCATGGAGACAGTTCATGCGTTAGTAGACGCGGACCTTTGGTAGTAAGCCATTCAAGGAGACAGTTCATGCGTTAGTAGACGCGGACCTTTGGTAGTAAAGCCATTCAAGGAGACAGTTCATGCGTTAGTAGACGCGGACCTTTGGTAGTAAAGCCATTCAAGGAGACAGTTCATGCGTTAGTAGACGCGGACCTTTGGTAGTAAGCCATTCATGGAGACAGTTCATGCGTTAGTAGACGCGGACCTTTGGTAGTAAGCCATTCAAGGAGACAGTTCATGCGTTAGTAGACGCGGACCTTTGGTAGTAAAGCCATTCAAGGAGACAGTTCATGCGTTAGTAGACGCGGACCTTTGGTAGTAAAGCCATTCAAGGAGACAGTTCATGCGTTAGTAGACGCGGACCTTTGGTAGTAAGCCATTCATGGAGACAGTTCATGCGTTAGTAGACGCGGACCTTTGGTAGTAAGCCATTCAAGGAGACAGTTCATGCGTTAGTAGACGCGGACCTTTGGTAGTAAAGCCATTCAAGGAGACAGTTCATGCGTTAGTAGACGCGGACCTTTGGTAGTAAAGCCATTCAAGGAGACAGTTCATGCGTTAGTAGACGCGGACCTTTGGTAGTAAGCCATTCATGGAGACAGTTCATGCGTTAGTAGACGCGGACCTTTGGTAGTAAGCCATTCAAGGAGACAGTTCATGCGTTAGTAGACGCGGACCTTTGGTAGTAAAGCCATTCAAGGAGACAGTTCATGCGTTAGTAGACGCGGACCTTTGGTAGTAAAGCCATTCAAGGAGACAGTTCATGCGTTAGTAGACGCGGACCTTTGGTAGTAAGCCATTCATGGAGACAGTTCATGCGTTAGTAGACGCGGACCTTTGGTAGTAAAGCCATTCAAGGAGACAGTTCATGCGTTAGCAGACGCGGACCTTTGGTAGTAAAGCTATTCAAGGAGACAGTTCATGCGTTAGTAGACGCGGACCTTTGGTAGTAAAGCCATTCAATGAGACAGTTCATGCGTTAGTAGACGCGGACCTTTGGTAGTAAAGCCATTCAAGGAGACAGTTCATGCGTTAGTAGACGCGGACCTTTGGTAGTAAAGCCATTCAAGGAGACAGTTCATGCGTTAGTAGACGCGGACCTTTGGTAGTAAAGCCATTCAAGGAGACAGTTCATGCGTTAGTAGACGCGGACCTTTGGTAGTAAAGCCATTCAAGGAGACAGTTCATGCGTTAGTAGACGCGGACCTTTGGTAGTAAAGCCATTCAAGGAGACAGTTCATGCGTTAGTAGACGCGGACCTTTGGTAGTAAAGCCATTCAAGGAGACAGTTCATGCGTTAGTAGACGCGGACCTTTGGTAGTAAAGCCATTCAAGGAGACAGTTCATGCGTTAGTAGACGCGGACCTTTGGTAGTAAGCCATTCAAGGAGACAGTTCATGCGTTAGTAGACGCGGACCTTTGGTAGTAAAGCCATTCAAGGAGACAGTTCATGCGTTAGTAGACGCGGACCTTTGGTAGTAAAGCCATTCAAGGAGACAGTTCATGCGTTAGTAGACGCGGACCTTTGGTAGTAAAGCCATTCAAGGAGACAGTTCATGCGTTAGTAGACGCGGACCTTTGGTAGTAAAGCCATTCAAGGAGACAGTTCATGCGTTAGTAGACGCGGACCTTTGGTAGTAAAGCCATTCAAGGAGACAGTTCATGCGTTAGTAGACGCGGACCTTTGGTAGTAAAGCCATTCAAGGAGACAGTTCATGCGTTAGTAGACGCGGACCTTTGGTAGTAAAGCCATTCAAGGAGACAGTTCATGCGTTAGTAGACGCGGACCTTTGGTAGTAAAGCCATTCAAGGAGACAGTTCATGCGTTAGTAGACGCGGACCTTTGGTAGTAAAGCCATTCAAGGAGACAGTTCATGCGTTAGTAGACGCGGACCTTTGGTAGTAAAGCCATTCAAGGAGACAGTTCATGCGTTAGTAGACGCGGACCTTTGGTAGTAAAGCCATTCAAGGAGACAGTTCATGCGTTAGTAGACGCGGACCTTTGGTAGTAAGCCATTCAAGGAGACAGTTCATGCGTTAGTAGACGCGGACCTTTGGTAGTAAAGCCATTCAAGGAGACAGTTCATGCGTTAGTAGACGCGGACCTTTGGTAGTAAAGCCATTCAAGGAGACAGTTCATGCGTTAGTAGACGCGGACCTTTGTTAGTAAGCCATTCATGGAGACAGTTCATGCGTTAGTAGACGCGGACCTTTGGTAGTAAGCCATTCAAGGAGACAGTTCATGCGTTAGTAGACGCGGACCTTTGGTAGTAAAGCCATTCAAGGAGACAGTTCATGCGTTAGTAGACGCGGACCTTTGGTAGTAAAGCCATTCAAGGAGACAGTTCATGCGTTAGTAGACGCGGACCTTTGGTAGTAAGCCATTCAAGGAGACAGTTCATGCGTTAGTAGACGCGGACCTTTGGTAGTAAGCCATTCAAGGAGACAGTTCATGCGTTAGTAGACGCGGACCTTTGGTAGTAAAGCCATTCAAGGAGACAGTTCATGCGTTAGTAGACGCGGACCTTTGGTAGTAAAGCCATTCAAGGAGACAGTTCATGCGTTAGTAGACGCGGACCTTTGGTAGTAAGCCATTCATGGAGACAGTTCATGCGTTAGTAGACGCGGACCTTTGGTAGTAAGCCATTCAAGGAGACAGTTCATGCGTTAGTAGACGCGGACCTTTGGTAGTAAAGCCATTCAAGGAGACAGTTCATGCGTTAGTAGACGCGGACCTTTGGTAGTAAAGCCATTCAAGGAGACAGTTCATGCGTTAGTAGACGCGGACCTTTGGTAGTAAGCCATTCATGGAGACAGTTCATGCGTTAGTAGACGCGGACCTTTGGTAGTAAAGCCATTCAAGGAGACAGTTCATGCGTTAGTAGAGGCGGACCTTTGGTAGTAAAGCCATTCAAGGAGACAGTTCATGCGTTAGTAGACGCGGACCTTTGGTAGTAAAGCCATTCAAGGAGACAGTTCATGCGTTAGTAGACGCGGACCTTTGGTAGTAAAGCCATTCAAGGAGACAGTTCATGCGTTAGTAGACGCGGACCTTTGGTAGTAAAGCCATTCAAGGAGACAGTTCATGCGTTAGTAGACGCGGACCTTTGGTAGTAAAGCCATTCAAGGAGACAGTTCATGCGTTAGTAGACGCGGACCTTTGGTAGTAAAGCCATTCAAGGAGACAGTTCATGCGTTAGTAGACGCGGACCTTTGGTAGTAAGCCATTCAAGGAGACAGTTCATGCGTTAGAAGACGCGGACCTTTGGTAGTAAAGCCATTCAAGGAGACAGTTCATGCGTTAGTAGACGCGGACCTTTGGTAGTAAAGCCATTCAAGGAGACAGTTCATGCGTTAGTAGACGCGGACCTTTGGTAGTAAGCCATTCAAGGAGACAGTTCATGCGTTAGTAGACGCGGACCTTTGGTAGTAAAGCCATTCAAGGAGACAGTTCATGCGTTAGTAGACGCGGACCTTTGGTAGTAAAGCCATTCAAGGAGACAGTTCATGCGTTAGTAGACGCGGACCTTTGGTAGTAAGCCATTCAAGGAGACAGTTCATGAGCTAGTAGACGCGGACCTTTGGTAGTAAAGCCATTCAAGGAGACAGTTCATGCGTTAGTAGACGCGGACCTTTGGTAGTAAAGCCATTCAAGGAGACAGTTCATGCGTTAGTAGACGCGGACCTTTGGTAGTAAGCCATTCAAGGAGACAGTTCATGCGTTAGTAGACGCGGACCTTTGGTAGTAAAGCCATTCAAGGAGACAGTTCATGCGTTAGTAGACGCGGACCTTTGGTAGTAAAGCCATTCAAGGAGACAGTTCATGCGTTAGTAGACGCGGACCTTTGGTAGTAAGCCATTCAAGGAGACAGTTCATGAGTTAGTAGACGCGGACCTTTGGTAGTAAAGCCATTCAAGGAGACAGTTCATGCGTTAGTAGACGCGGACCTTTGGTAGTAAAGCCATTCATGGAGACAGTTCATGCGTTAGTAGACGCGGACCTTTGGTAGTAAGCCATTCAAGGAGACAGTTCATGCGTTAGTAGACGCGGACATTTGGTAGTAAGCCATTCAAGGAGACAGTTCATGCGCTAGTAGACGCGGACCTTTGGTAGTAAAGCCATTCAAGGAGACAGTTCATGCGTTAGTAGACGCGGACCTTTGGTAGTAAAGCCATTCAAGGAGACAGTTCATGCGTTAGTAGACGCGGACCTTTGGTAGTAAAGCCATTCAAGGAGACAGTTCATGCGTTAGTAGACGCGGACCTTTGGTAGTAAGCCATTCAAGGAGACAGTTCATGCGTTAGTAGACGCGGACCTTTGGTAGTAAAGCCATTCAAGGAGACAGTTCATGCGTTAGTAGACGCGGACCTTTGGTAGTAAAGCCATTCAAGGAGACAGTTCATGCGTTAGTAGACGCGGACCTTTGGTAGTAAGCCATTCAAGGAGACAGTTCATGCGTTAGTAGACGCGGACCTTTGGTAGTAAGCCATTCAAGGAGACAGTTCATGCGCTAGTAGATGCGGACCTTTGGTAGTAAGCCATTCAAGGAGACAGTTCATGCGCTAGTAGACGCGGACATTTGCGCGATTTCGCGCTTGTTCTATTAGATAGGACTGATAATAGATCTGTTGCAACAAAGAGTTAAACGAGCTAGATGTACTAGAGCATAATATAGATTTACTAAAACATGTTAAATGCTAAATATAATTAATAATTACCACTATAATTACTGTTCTAGAATAAATAATGCGAAATCGACAGAATAAACCTACAGTAGATCGTAGATTTGATATAACTAATTACATCATTGTGTGCAAAGTAGCATTTTGCAGCGTTAGAATTCCCAGAATAATGTAACAAAATACATATTGTCCTCATTATTGTCCGCGAATGTGGAAATTAAGTATTCATTGTCCGTACAGTAGTTTTGCGGACAAAAAAATGGATATTTTAAAGAAAATGGCTTTATTTTCTTTATAAACACTCGCATGTATAATTGATCTCGCTCGCTACAGCTCGCTCGGCAAATTATACAACTCGGGTGTCATGGAAATAATGCGATATATTATTTTCGAAGAAAGATATATTGAGAAAAGTTGTTTAATGAAGCTGACACACCCGATGTAAATAATATAAATCAAAAAAGTTATTAGCCAGTACCGGTAACAGTTTTTATTAATATCACAGTAAAAAATAGAATTTATTAGCATATAGTAAAATAATTAACACAGTAAAATACTTTATTAAATTAAAATACAGTATATAAAAAAACCCAATGGAATTCGCCCTAATGGCCTTTCAGCGGAAAAAATTTAAAATGGCATTAAAATTACTGTGTATAAGAGTTATATAAGATAAGAGGATCCTATTCTAATATATATGTAAGTAGCTATAGTTCCATTGTTTGAAATGTTACTGGCTAATAAACTTTTGCCGAAGTAATAAATAGCTAATATTTTCCCTCCCTAGGCGATATATAATAGGCCTATCCTTTGGTGGCCGACGCTGATGCACAGTGGAAACTGCACAACCGGAAGAAAATCATGATTCACTAAAATATAGATCATTTATATAGATCAATAACCACTTACATTTTTATGATAGATGTTTGTGACATAGCCAATGCAACCATTATATGACTAGACATCGTCACCATATATTTTTAACGGTTAATCTACAACGCTCCAATTTATATTCCAGAATATATTACAGTACTGTTCCTTTGGTTTTAAAATAAGTACTCCAATTATTATTTAGAAAAAATAACACAAAAT
Source organism: Nemertoderma westbladi (assembly GCA_032718475.1). Classification (NCBI taxonomy): domain Eukaryota; kingdom Metazoa; phylum Xenacoelomorpha; order Nemertodermatida; family Nemertodermatidae; genus Nemertoderma; species Nemertoderma westbladi. Next base: position 19,479 of record JAUCBJ010001185.1, read on the forward strand.
TCTGAGGAATAAGGCACATTTTTTTCACTTCTTATTTTAATAAATAAAAATTAAAAATACAATTTAGGCATGCATGTACAGTAACATGTTTCAATTTTGGTGTAGTGTTCACCCTTGGGACTTAGTGTGGCACCCTTCCTGCCTTATAGATAAGAGCCAAGAGAGAGGAGCATGGGAGGGAATAAATTATCTCCGCGGATATTGCGCCGGCTAGGTTCCTCCGCGGCATAATAAATAAAACTAAATCCTTTTCATTGCATTCACATAACGACATATCACCGAAGGTAGTGAGTTCGGGGTGTTTCGTTTAAGCTGCATGAATAGACTAGCCAGGGCGTATCTCTGCATTAATGCATCCTTAACTGGTAGATGAATAGCAGTATCCTCTGGGGAGTATAGTTCTGGGTGGACCACACTGGAAATAAGTCGTACCTGCAATAAATCCCTCGTCTGCCGCATGAAGATAATTACGCATTTTTTTTGGCTACACGTCAGTATTCCATTACTTAGGGGAAAAAGTAGAGCATTTTTTTCACTATTATCAAGGCATTAATTAGTTTAAAGAGATTTTGTATTGTTAAATAAATAAATCTAAATTTCGGCAAATAAAATGAAGCTGGTACAATTTTTTATGGAAAAATATATATTTTCCCCTTTTTTTAAATATTAAAGCTTTTTTTTAAATGTCCCATTTTTTATTATTATTATTATTAGGGCAATTGTTTACTCATTTGACCCTTTTTTATAATGTACCGCTAACGGTTCTACCGCTCTTTTGTATTTAGTAAATGCGCCATTGCATTGATAGTGTAGCACTACCTACTGTATATAGATAGTACGATAGTAGTGTGATATAGGACTATTGCTTATACAGAAAGGCCAATAGTTTATTATGTTTTGATTAGAAAAGCCCGTCTCCGTAACCTATGCTCATTTTCCACAATGGTAACAATATCGTTTATAATTTTAGATAGAAAAGCCCACCCATGTAACCTGATCATTTCCCTCAATTGGTAGGTAACAACAACGTCTATTGTTTTGGTTAGAAAAGCTCGCCTCGGCATCCTGCTTCTTTGGTTTGAGTTAATAGCTTAATATCCTTTACTGTATGAATCACAGTCTGTATGTAGTTGCAGCATTATACAGTCTTTAATAAATTTAAAAAAAGGGTACAAAAAGAGCAATATAGAGGCCATAAAAGTAATTTCGAAAAGTAAGTGCTAAAATGAGTAAGAATGGGGGAAAATATGAGAGAAAATGAGTGACAAAAATTAACTGTTGTTGCTTGAACAACTATGAATAAGAACTAAGAAGATTGTATGTTCTTGGGTTGGATTGGTTCCTCAATAACTAGCGTATCAGCTGTTCCAATGAATATTGGATTCCTATTCGCTAATTAATCACGTGGAGTTTGAATCGAAAGTATTCGCACATGACAATCTGTATGATGCCATGCTAATCTACCGGGGTGACTTCGAAGGACGAACGTCAAGTTCAATTGTTGTAATTTCTGCATTTCCAAATACAGAAATAGTTCTGTAGTTACCGTTAGGCATATAAGGCTTCTTGCCTCTTTCCCTGGACCGACTGGCTGACTGGACGCCGACAGACTTAAAACTTCAGTCTGCCTGTAGCTCAGGAGCTGTGTACAGGTGTAGTGCTGTAGCTGATTACAACCTAACAGCCTAACCAGCTAACTTAGGACCGTTTCGGTATAGATCGGTACCGGTCTGCCGGTACAGCGGTAAGTGCTCTGAGCAGTCTGGCAGCGGTGGGGTGGCAGGGCAGTGTGCAGCCCGTAGGTCATAGGCAGATAGGTAGGGGCCTATGTAGGTAGGTATGTGTACCGCAGTACCGCGGTACCGTACCACCAGAGCACCATGCAGGCCATGCTGCCATGGAAATATTTCAGTCTGACAGTTATTACTGTAGCTGATTAGGCCTGTACGTACACGCTTAGACGCTGCCCGGAGCGGCAGCCCGCATGGGGATTGCATTGGCTTGGCACTCGCAATCGCCACATCCATCAGTCTGTCAGTCCATCCAGCCCCATCAGCCCATGCCTGCATGCTGCCATCTGGCTGTCTGGCCATGTCATTGCTGATTGCTGGCGCTGCATTGGCTGATTGGTCTGTTCTCTGGCAGTCTGGTTCTTGGTGGTGCTATGCTAACTTCTGTCTGACAGTCTGATGTATGGCCGCCCGGTCAGGTAGCCCTACTCAGCTACTGCTGTAACCTAACGCTGCTACCGGTACCGGCAGCGGCAGTGGCAGACCGGTCTAAGTAGAGTAGGTAGGCCTAATACAGTAATACAGACATTCCAGCATTCTGCAGTTCTGCTCATTTCTCAGTTTCTTGTCAGTTTGTCTGTTCAGCTGTTATCTCAGTAGGGCCTATCTGGCTATTAGCCTACCTACGGCTACGGCTGTACGGTGTTGAACTGTCACACTGTCTTAAATTTGACTGAAGTCTGAACTGCTGAACTTCTTTGAAATACTAAAATAGGCCTACCGGTACCCGTATTCGAGATATCTGGGATAGAAGATACTGGCTTCGATATATCGCGATATCAGTAAAGGCAGAAAGGAGATGAAGTTTGGGGTTTGCATTCAAATTCAAATTCACAAAATTTTAATTGAGGAGGTATTTTTTATGATTATTGGACCTACTGATCAGTTTATAAGGCAACTTCAAGTCTCCGGAATGAAGACGGGACTCAAATAAGCGACTCTGCGGTCTTTGCGTGATTACACGGCAGCACGGAATAGACTTATCGGTCATCGATCTGAGATCTTCAAAATGTATAATCTCCAGTTCTAGTGGTCGTACGACAGTACGAAGTTCATTTTGGGCTCATTCGAAAGCTCTTTTCTCAGAGACCAAAGTTACCATTTGGTTAGGCAAACTCTTGAACGCAAACTCTTGAGCAATCATAACTTGAACAAAATTTGCAAGGCATATTTTACCCAAATTCATGTTATGTTGCTTCACAAACATTTTATCTTAAATCAAATGGTAACTTTGTTATCTAAGAAAAGAGCTTTCGAATGAGCCTAAAACGAACTTCGTACGACCACTAGAAGTGGAGATTATACTTTTTGAAGATCTCCGATGACCGATAAGTCTATTCCGTGTAATCACGCAAAGACCGCAGAGTCGCTTATTCGAGTCCCGTCTTCATTCTGGAGACTTGAAGTTGTCTTATAAACTGACAAGTGGGTCCAATAATCATAAAAAAATACCTTCTTAATTAAAATTTTGTGCTCTTTCTCGTGGAGACATCCAATTGGCACCACTCTGCCACTGAGCACAGAAATTTGCAGAAATTGAATGCAAACCCCAAACTTCATCGCCTTTACCCAGTTACCGATAAGTAGGTCCAATAATCATAAAAAAATACCTTCTTAATTAAAATTTTGTGCTCTTTCCGTGGAGACATCCAATTGGCACCACTCTGCCACTGAGCACAGAAATTTGCAGAAATTGAATACAAACCCCAAACTTCATCGCCTTTACCGATATCGCGATATATTCTGATATTGGAGCCAGTATCTTCTATCCCGAATATCTCGAAAACTAAGCAAGATATGGCAGGGGAAACGGTTTCCATATTTGGATTCAGCATGAAATTCTGCATCAGATAGGATATGTTTCAAAAATTCGTCTTTTTGGTTAGAAAATGCGCTACCCCCCCCCCTTAAGGACACAGGGATAGGCCTAACTGCCTTGCCTAATGATGCAGATATCTATAGACCTATTTTCCAGGTTGCAAATGAGGTGCAAATCCAAATGCAAAAATATTACATAATTGTCAATATTACAGCACCGTAGGCCTATATTAGGCCTACCGCTATGGCGCTACCGGTGTAGCAGAGAATTTCCACCCCCTAAAAATTCACCCCCCGGTAGTGTACTTTCTTTTCACCCCCTGGTCCTGGTTTGAATTCACTAGGGTATTTTAACCGGGGGTGAAACAACTCTCAGGCTCAGCTGATTTTTTAGTGAAATGTAACCCTGACTGAACCTCCTTCAGTCTGTCAGTGTATTCTTACCCCTATGCCTGCATGCTGCCGTGATATTTTAAATTTTAATATAATTTAAATTCGATATAACAGTATAAGAATTGGGATATTATGTTATATATCTCTGTATCTGTATGTCAGTATGTGTTATATATAAAATTAAAGCTAATTTTTGAGGTGAATATACACTTTTCCAGGTGAATATACGATGCCAGGTTACAGTTCATTTTTGCTATTTATTTTTTTTGTACTTCCAAAACGTACCCAATGTATCATTGTTAAAACGTGCCCAGTATTTGGGTACGTTTTTGTTTGGGTACGTTTTAACCAGGGTACGTTTTCACTTGTTCCCGTTAAATTTGCTTCTGTGATTATTCAGTTTTATTCGCTGAAGGTTTTTATTTCCGTATATTAACTCTAGAACATTGCAATATTGTATGTATATAGATAGCTGTATTGTATTTTTTAGTAGGATCCGTCTGTCTGTGGTTGCAATATAATGGCTCTCTCTGTGGGATTCGTGTTTTACAAATGGCCCCTTTTACAATTACGCTTCTCACACAATGCGTTGTGATTTTTGCACCCCATTTGCAGCCTTTGGTACTCGTAGTGCAGTGAAGAACTGGCATCAATGTACTGTTTATTGACTAATTAACCTCAGTTTTGTATCGCTTGCATAATAAGATAATACAGTTTTTTCTTTTCTCCTTTTTAATAAATATTAATTATAACAATGACGGCTCCTCCAGCGAAGATGTCAAAAACTGACAACGGTCCCTCAGTAGATACTGGCCACATTATCGACGGGTCTGGGGACCACGAAACACACGACGCCATCGAGCAGATAGACGCTGTCCAGAACGAAATAGACAAGCTAAACGAACGGGCTTCAGAGGAAATACTCGCCGTCGAACAGAAATACAACAAAGAACGGCAACCCCTGTTCGAAAAGCGCGCGGAAATTATCGACAAAATACCGAACTTTTGGGTGACATCTTTTGTCAACCATCCTGTCTTCACGGACTTTCTCCACGAGGAAGACACAGAAGCTTTGCAATATCTCACCAAATTGGACGTGAAAGAATTCGAGGACGTGAAATCAGGTTATAAAATATCGTTCGTCTTCAAAGCGAATCCTTTCTTCGAGGAATCAGTGCTGGAGAAATCGTTCCATCTCAACGAGATCGGGGAGCCCACATCCAAGTCGACGACGATTACCTGGAAGTCGGGGAAGGATCTAACGAAAGCGTCGAGTAACGCGAAGGCCGGAAGGAAGAGGCCGGTGGAAGAGCCGGAGAGCTTCTTCTGTTGGTTCGACGATAACAGCGAGGCGGCAGCTGACGAACTAGGGGAGGTTATCAAGGACGACATCTGGCCCAACCCCCTGCAATACTACCTACAGGGCGAGGGTGATGAGTTAGACGACGACGAAGCTCTCGATGAGATAGAGGAGGAAGAGGAAGATGAAGAGCCCGATGAGGAAGATGAAGGAGAGGAAGGTTAGAAGTTTCTAGTTGAGAATGTTGACGAGAGACATGAGGAAAGGTCCACCTAACCTAGTTGGGATCCTAACTGGAGACTAACGCGTCGCTAAACTTCATCCGAAACTCGTTGATTCAACCGCGATGTGGTCGCCGTTTTATATTTAGGATATTTTGCCCTCGATCTCAGACAATGTTGTATTGTTGTACAAACGTGATCATCTGTTTAACAAGTAGGTAAACTCTTCACTCTTTCGTAATGTAATTCTTATATTGTCAATGTTTGTGATATTTTTGGAGATTTATTTACAGACTGGTTTATTAATAACTAATATTATGATTAGTTAATTGTGCGATATAAATATGGAGGAGTCCTTATTGTTCTATAACAGCAGTTCGGGATTTACTTACAGTTATTGTACAACCAGATTCGATTAGCTGTTTATTCTTATTTTATGTCATGTAATTTTGGGCTAATCGTTAAATATCAAAGTTATGTAAATCAGACTATATTTTATATATTATGGCGAACAGAAAGAACGCTACTAATAATGGGGGGGGGGGGGGGGGGGGGGGCAGCATCAGAGGTAAAGCTGCTACTTAATTTCGAGTTTTTGTGAAGAGAAAACAATCCGAGTTCGAACAGTTAGGGGAGTTAAAAAAGTATATCACACACTATGGGGGGGGGGGGGGGGGGGGGGTCAAAAACCGGCTTATAAACCCGGCAATAAAATGACTTTCCATTGCAGCTAGTGTTTTCGTTGGTAGCTAGACTTTCAAAAAAATACAGAAATAATCATTTAAGCATTACTTACTACACATTGGGTCCCAATTAATTTGACCAATTTGTTTCATATAAAAAGGCTTTTATCATGAGGTTTTTTTTCTAGCACAGATATTTGAACTTCTGACTTAGTATCTTATTTTTTTTCCAAAAAATGTTAATAAGAAATATTTATCAAAATTGAGGAGATACCGTAGCTAATTTAAGTTTGGGATGGGAAGGACCGCAATAAAATAAAAATCCCGATCCCGAAAATTGTGGATCCCGATCCCGTTGCAAACTTCCTACTATAAAAACATCTACTAATCTTCTAAAACATACACCAATACCAAAAAAAGCATTAAAAAAACTATAAAAAAGGACTGGAGAAAATAATGGCAGACGGTGTCGCCGGGGCCAAGTACGGCCCTTTTGTTTTATGAGAGCCAGCTACTGTTTTCGTTGGTAGTTAGTGTTTCGTTCCAAAAATTATATCTAATTTTACTCGCGATATTTTTACTCGCAATATTTTTGAACTCGCGATATTATCGATATTTTTATATATAACCCTTATTCAGTGTGGATGCGAAGCTGCTGGTTCCGAAATTGCGGGATGCATGACACTTAATAAGGTACCGGTACTGAAATGTTGAAGCAATACCACCTCCGGGTCAGTTGTTGGCACAGTATACTTGGCTTGATGTTATTAATTAAAGGATTCAAGGTAAGAATGAATACACGAAGTGGGGTATTCGCGCAGCACGTGACAAAAAGTGTCTTATGTTAAGTGTCAACTCGAAAGAATTATAAGTAAAGTTTAAGTAGATGTCCCCTAATTAATTTACCACCAGAGGTAGACTGGGTAACTACAGCCGATTTAAGACCCCGCAATATCTCAGTCTGAGGTCTAGTGCCATGTGTCAATCAGGAAGAAAGGATTATAAACAATATGACGTAATGGCTGAAGGTTTTCATTTCAGATATTTCTATAATGTTTCTATTTCCCCAGCGGTAGACTGGAAAACTGCCGAGGGATTACTGTCTAACACAAAGACGCAGCCTGTTGATGGTCTACGGTCTAGCATGTAGGGGCCTACTGTATAAGTTTGCCAAATGTCAGCATAAACGGATAACAAATAACGAAATAATTCACTTTCAGACCTTTAAGCGGCAAACTGTAGAAGTATAGATGGAGTAGACCTACCGTCCCACAAAGAAGCTCCCAGTTTTCTACATAGTACCGGCACATATATGCCAAGTTTCAGCTTAGACGAATTAAAGTCACGCAAATGGGAGAAGGTTTTAACTTTCAGACATTTCGCCCTCTAGCGGCAGACTGGATAACTGCAGATGAATCAACTCCATCAAAAGACGCAGCACGTGGTCTGGTACATATACAGTATCCCAAGATTCAGTTTAAACAGATTTCGTTGATGCTCCCTGTTCACTGTGGCTCGCCCCACAAAGACCATAATGTATTGTAACAAGACAAGTCAGATTTTATATAGTCATAGATACATAGCAATGCATAAAAGCAGTTTACCGCAGTACAAATCGTCTGGCAGTTTACACTGGACTAAGTCTATCACCACTTATACTGTAGGCCTACCGGTATATCGACTGACTAAATATCGTTCATAAACAAGAAAATAATTATTATTTATTACAATGGAAAAAAGTAGACCTTTTTTTTCACTATTCTCGAGGCATTTTATTTACCGAGCGTCAGCGAGTTTAATAAAGGATCGAGAGAATATTGATAAAAATGTTCTACGTTTTTTTCCGATGTAATAGGTCTACGTAATTTTATTCTTAAATTGGCACTTTTTGTTGCTTAATTCTTTAGTTAAACTTACAGCGGTATACTGTAGTGGTACAAAATAAATTGAACTATAGTATTTTACTATATTGCTATTATATATTATTTTACTATTACTAAATTATTGTACTCTTCAACTCCTGATGCTGCCCTACTCAATGTTAAATAATTTAGTGTTCTCGAATATTTATTACGTAACTAGAGACCGCTTAACAACATAAACCAATATTGGATATTGAGTTCCGTTTTGGTTTTGGAGTACCGGTACGCCGCGCAGACACTAAATTTGCCATACCTTTTGAGTCAGTGCATGGATTTTGCTCAAATTACGTGCAAACCCTTTCTACGTCAATGCTGTTTGAACACATTTAATAAAATTTAAGAAATTCCACCATAAAAAATTTTTATTTTCCTTTTTTCGACGGGAAAAAAAGTAAAATCAATGCAATCATATAGGTTACTTTTTTCCCTAGGGAAAAAGTTCAACTTTTTCTCCCGATTTTGGTGTAAATTCGAGCGAAAAAGTAACAATCTAAGAATAAAAAAATGATTTTCATAAAAAATGAAAAAATAATTATTTATTACATGGGGATAAAAGTTGAACTTTTTTTCACTATTCTCGAGGCATTTTATTTACCAAGCGTCATCGAAAGTAAATAAAGGGTCGAGAGAATATTGAAAAAAATCAGTTTTTCTACGTTTTTTTCCCCATGTAATACGTAATTTTATTCTTAAATTGGTACTTTTTGTTGCTCAATTCTTTAATAAAAGATAGAGCGATTCCATAGTTACTGCAATTCAAATTATTATACTCTTCAACTCCTGATGCTGCCTTACTCAATGTTAAATAATTTAGTGTTCTTGAATATTTATTACGTAACTGGAGAGCCGCTCAACAACATAAACCAATATTGGATATTGAGTTCCATTTTGGAGTTCGTCTTGCAGACACTAAAGTTGCAATATAATAACTTCTGAGTGGATGCATGGATTTGATGATTTTTTGCGATTTATTTCACAATGCCGCCTTTATCATCCAAATGTCTCGTTAAATTCCGAAGATCTGATCTGATCAGATATGGATGCTAAAACAATTAATTATAAAGTTCATAATATAATTTTTATATATTTTATGATAAAATAATATTTTTTAAGAGTGTACTAAATGTATAATGTATGCCATTCATTGGCTTACATCAGTAGCTTATGGTGGTATATTAAGTAAAATAAGGTAAATAATGTAAGATCTCGGGAAATATAAATATGCGGAGTTTTGAGTTTACGAATGGCAGACTTTACAGTAATAAACGTCCGTATTAACCACGCGCTTTATCCACCAAAGTATTAAGAAATAACATATCTTTCATATTTATTAACTAGGGACCACAGGTATTACTGTCACAAGTCAGACCTGATATGAATCTGTGTTGATTGATTGAGTGATTAATCGAAACTGATGAATAACGAATTTCCTAATTTCTTCAAACCATAGGTACTGTAGATACCCTAAATATAAGGTCATTTTCAGACTAAGAGGGTCAGGGGTTTAGCAACTGGGCGCTTTGATTGGCTAATGCTGAACAGTCACTCGCAAATTTTCCGATTAAGAGGGTCAGGGGTTTAGCAACTGGGCGCTCTGATTGGCTAATATTGAACGGTCACTCGCAAATTTTCAGACTAAGAGGGTCAGGGGTCTAGCAACTGTGTGCTCTGATTGGCTAATACTGAACCTCATTAAAACTCATTCTCATTCTCAAACTCATCCCTCATTTAAAACGACATTTTTAAATTATCCCTATGAACATGCCACCATAGTCTCTAAACTCTGGGAGGGTGGAGATTACGCGCGGGGGAGGGGGTGGGGGGTGGTTGGGTGGTCTAGAAATCGGATGCTTTTTTATTATTGGCTAATACTGAACTTTGTCGCTAATGCAATCCAAAATGCAATTTTTGAATTCTCATAAGGAACATCCCACCCCATAACACTTTGTTAGGGTTTATATAGAGATATAACTAATTTTATAAAAGTTTTTTCGCAAAGATAATTGTGAATTTAGCAACCTATTTTACTTTAATATGTAATTTATTTTTTCCCATGAAGTTTAGTTATTACAGGAATAACAGTCACATATTTTTACAACACCTGCAGTTCAGCCTACAGTCAGACAGTGTGATGTAGATGCAATTGGGCATCCTTAGCGCCGTATAGTGGTGTGTGGTGTATCTAGTTCCGTATATTGGAACGCCTAGTTACAACAAATCCCATGGCCATGGCAACACATAGTAACCGCGAAAAACAATGCACCTACTGTCGACTGCACAGCACAGTGCACGGTATGTACATTTCAACGTACAAGTACTGAAGTAACCCATAGTCTGACAGACTGACAGAGTCAATTTTAGAATTTGTAGGTACCGGTTACCAGTAGGCCTACCTATGTAATACCTACTTTACAGTGCTACTATGTACTCAGTACTACAGTAGGTCGATGCCTGGATGCGGGTATGTCAGTATGTGCTATAAAATGCCATGCTATAGTATAAATTCATAAGTATTTTTGTACTGCTACGGCTACCGGTACCTGGCTAAGTTATCCTGTTGTTATCATCAGATCATATCAGGTCAGGGCCAGGGGTCAGGCAGACTTCAGGACCACTGAACGTGAACAGTACAGCAGTCCCCCATCCCATAATACGGTACCGGTAATACTGACATAGGCCTAGAACTGTAGAATGAATAGAAATTCAGGATACCACGTATAAATGTAAATGTAATAATATAGGCCTATAAAATAAAAAATAAAGTACAGCAATAACTGTAGTTTAACATTAGGCCTAGTCAGTGTAATAAAATATAGTAAAATTGAGTAAGATTGGCACAATATTACGAAGCTCATATTTATTTACGTATAATATAGTAAAATACAGATTTGCATAGGCCTAATCAATATTATATTATAACAAGCTTTTTATGATGTCGATAATTGCACAATTGGTACCGGTAGCAGGTAGGCTTATTACTGTATTATCTGATGGTTTATTAATTTCTCAACATGTTCACACTAGGCTGCTACTACTTTAGATCTTATTACGGAACTAATTCATCGATTCGGGGATATACCAGTATAATGCTGCTATAGTATATATCATATACCGGTACTCATACACATAATTACACATTGCTGCATTTGATTCCGGTGCGACGAAAATTGGTAAAGAATACGCACTAGGCTACCGATTTAAGATTGACTGGCGGCAGTTGGTCCATGGTCCACCATCACGCACATCTACACCTATTACTGTATTAACTTTGAAGTGCTGCGCAGTTCCGAAATGTAAGTACCGGTAGATGAATACTGGAGTGAGATGCCTTGGTCAATATTTGGCAGTAGGGGACGCCATATCGACGCAAATCCGATCAATGTTAATTTATCAATTTAATTAAGGGAAAGGAGCCGATTACCGTTACAGTGACATGTTATTCTAACCAAAACAATAGCCGCAACCCGTAACTAAAGTCAATAGATAAATTTGCAAAATAATTGAAAATAAAAATGAAATTAATAATGAAATGAAATGAAAATAATAGAAAACAAATATAAATTTCCAAAATAACTAAGGTCGTTTCTAAAATCTAAATAGCATGTTAGTGAAGTACGTAGCTTGTATAGGGTGAAATAATAATTCATTATTCTAAAAAAATCTTGGATATTATGAATAACACATAAAAATTAAACGTTTAGAAGTGGCCATCAAGACAATATTATAACTTGAATTCCAGAAAGCTATAGAACACAGTTCTAACATTCAAACGATTACGATGTTTGTAAATATATTCTGTAAATAGGTTATCCGGGGGCAAGAAAGTTTTGGGTTTCGTTTCGTTATTTATTTGTAATTGTATTATTTACGTCATGATTATCAACGTACTCAGTAATGTGGGGCGAGCCACAAATCCATACTTAGCATACTGGTGCAGTTATCTCAGACCATAGTTTGTCGGTTGGTTTGTCGGTATGTCTGTCGTGTAATGTTTGAAGGCCAATAACTCAGTCAATCTTTCACGAAAATAAACCAAACATCGGTAGGGCAACAAATATAGTCTGTCAAAAGTTGAAAATAAAATATGCGGTGAACTCCCAGTCTGCCACTAGATGGCGAAATATGTTAAAGTGGAATCTAGCCCATTTCCGCGCCATTTTGGTCGGACTACCTTGAACGACCCCCCTTTGTGTCTCTCCAGGTAGCGACTCATACTGACCGCGTTATGCGAGTAAGTTGGACCACAGATGGGCACTTATAACGATCAGCAGGAAGGAGAACCGAATGTGACGTCACACAACACCGAGGACTGGGTGGACACGTTGCAGAATGTCCAAGTCCATCAGGTACTCGATGCGGACGGGAGACTCAACTTCGGGATCGAGGGTGGGGCTGACAACGCAGAGTTCCCTTACATCGGCGTTGTATTCTACAACGAGATCAAGGTGAGTTCCCGGGGTAAACGGGAAGTTTTTATATAACCGCCAGTTAGGGAGTTATACAAAATCTTCATGTCAAATATTCCAATTAAATTTCGTACGAAAATTGAAAACCTTTTATTCTTCACAAAAGTTGTTTTATTCTTAATTGTTACTTTTTCGCTCGAATTTACCCCAAAATTTGGAGATAAAAAAAAGTAACCCATACGATTGCATTGATTTTACTTTTTTCCCCGTCGAAAAAGGTAAAATAAAATATTTTTGGTGGAATTTCTTAAATGATCGCTGAAAGAGTAGAAAAGGTTTGCAAGTAATTTGAGTAAAATCCATTGACAAACTCTAAAGTTATTGCAACTTAAGTGTCTGCGAGGCGAACTCTAAAACGGAACTCAATACCCAATATTGGTTGATGTAGTTAAGCGGCTCATTAAGCGGCTCATTAAGCGGCTCATTAAGCGGCTCATTAAGCGGCTCATTAAGCGGTTAATTTCAAAGAGTAGAGAGAATAATTACGTGCAAACCTTTTATACTTCGATGTTCTTTCAAGTTTCAACACAAAAGTAAAATTGAAGAAATTCCACCAAAAATATTTTAATTTCTTTTTTTCGCCGGCCCTATGGGTAACGTTTTTCCCTATGCAAAAAGTGCTCCTTTTTCTCCCGATGTTGGGATATATTCGAGTGAAAAAGTAACAATTTAAGATTAAAATATATTTGTATTCAGTGGCGTAAAGGATAATTTCTGTGGTACCGGTATATTTATTTATATCTTTATGCTACCGGTATATTATTAGATTGATTTTTCTAAATCACTAAACATATTTGGTGTTTGTGAAAACAATAAAAACTAACGAAAACAATAAGCGGTAGTCAATATAGCACATCGTCGTCAGCTGTTATTTGCGGCGATTGTCCCCCGTGGAGGATAGGGTTGGATATGTTCGTAAACAATTTCGTTAATTAATGAAAATTTCAGCACAGAGTAACTGTATTGAATTGTATAAGTTGTATGTTTGAGTAATATTATGGCGATCATATTTAGGGAAACCCAAAGATGAACAGGTAAAAACATCCAAATGGTAAAGATAAAACTAACACTACTACTACTATAATCGGCCTGCAGCATTGAAACTGCACATATTTTGTCACCACCACGCAATCCACAATTGGCAAGCCCAATGCAGCATGCATTAAGAATGCTATGCCGGCTTATCAACAAAGTTGTACCGCCACAACTCCCTATTCCCCATGACTTTCGCGAGATTATCCGCATTTCCAAGGTCATTGTCCTTTTGGGGGCGTTTCACGAAAGTCATGGACTGTCCACCATGTTTATTTTCTCCATGGGGCTGCCAAAGCACAAGATTGTACACAGACTGGTCATCACGGCGAAAACAATGTCCTACAAAGCGGATGCGGCTTCGTTCTAGTGTCAAGTTTGGGGGAACCAATGGGACACCTCCAATGTTATATAGTGTCTGGTTAGAGATGTGTGCATTGTACTTGACACAGTGAACCCAGCGTAGCATTCTTGTGAATCTTCCATCCAGAGATTTGGTGTCCTCAGCAGTTAGAGCCCAGCATGGACTCCCGTAGAGGAGTACTGGAACTACTACTGCTCTAAATAATCGGACCTTAAGTTTCCGATTAATTCTATGTGACTTCCAAATCCTGGAAAGCCAATGCAATGCTGCCCATGCCTTTCCCTTACGTATTCGAAGGACCTCATCTGACTTCCGGATCCATGATCCCAGATAACAGAAGTCGTCCACATGCTCAAGCATACCATCCTTTGAGCTTTTCATTTGCTCATCCGGTCAGAGATTTGCTGAGGACTTTCAAAGTTAACTGTCAAAATTTGTGTATTTTTGGAGATAACAAAAAGACGAACACAAGAAGCCGTTGGGCTCCTTCTAGTGATTCTGAGAGTACTCCTAAGTCATCAGCAAAGTTTAGATCAGCTAGGTACTTGAGTAGTAATAGTATGCCACTCTCTGCGACAGTTAGACCAACTTCGCACCTTGGGTGTTAAGTAGGTCATTAATTAATTAAACAATTAATTAATTGGTCGATTAAACAATTAATTAATTGTTTAATCAATCGATTTGTATCAAATAATGTTGCCAAAGGCAATTTAATATGATACAAATCAATCAGATAGGGATGCGCAATGAATAAATTGTACTATAACAAACGAAATATACAACACAATAGGCACTGTACAATATAATATACAATACATTTGTATTATTTTTGTTGTACAGTAGGTAAAGGTAGAATTAAATATAAACATGCGAGCGGGGCCCAAAACATAAATTACCCTTTCAAGAAAATAAAGTGGGCCAGTTTGGCCCTGAGTCATCCCTCAATAATCTGCGGCCGTTGGGCTCTTATTAGATGTGGTATGACTAACCCCACCATTGAGTTATACTGCATGTCAACGCGTGGGTGGGACTGCCTTGGTATGTTGCCTTGATAGCCTTTAGCTTCGTTATCATGTAAGATTGGAAACCTTCGGTTTGCATCTTACGCGCCAGCATCACCTCAATCGCACATAGGCCAACTACAACCATTAATTACCGCACATACGAGCGCATATGTTAATTTAAACCTGCGCGCCTGATCGCACATAATTAAATAAAGCCCTCTTTTAATACATAAGTTATATACAGTTTATCTTCAATTTATTGAATTTGTTTTTATTTACAACCCTAATTGTTCTTCTGTATTATAATTTAAGTTTTATTATAACAAGCTATATCCTGTTAATCTTATTAATTTTATTTGTACTGAGGTTTTCGAAGGCGCTGTTTCCAATGGTCCTACTCTCAAAACGATCTAACCTACTGTATAATTAATTACTTAAGTCTGCGAGGTATGCGTAAGTAACAAATCTCGTTTACCAGTTTTCCTTAAAAAATATGAAGCTATATTGCTTAAGATTTCTGAGGGGCGAGCCATGAGGTAAGATGTTTGAGACTTTTTTAGATATATTATTACTTAATTTTGACCCCCCAGTCGATATCTATTACAATATAGGCTATATCTTTTTGCGGAGTCACAGAGTAGTCTGAAGATCCGAGTCTGCTGCTAGAGGGTGAAATGTCTCAAAGTAAAAACCATACGGTAGCTATGAATTGGTTACTAGGCAATAATACTACATTTTGTATAGTTAGGTCTATTGCTGATCGAACGAAAACTGCCCTGGTCCATGTGAGGATTGAACCCACGACCTATTGGAGATGTGAATTCAAAGCAACCACTACACCAAGGTGGAACAGTAACGTTTGAATTTGTTCGTTAACGTTCGAATTTGTAAGACTCTGATTTAAGACCTGAGGCACTCCCCACACCACACCACACCAAGCCACAGCCACAGCCACAGCCACAACCACAGCCACAGCCACAACCACAGCCACAGCCACAGCCACAGCCACAGCCACAACCACAGCCACACCACACCACAGCCACACCACAGCCACAACCACAGCCACAGCCACAACCACAGCCACAGCCTCAGCCACACCACAGCCACAGCCACACCACACCACAGCCACCACTTCTCCCCACAGGAGAATATTTGTTTATCTGTTGTCAAAATGTTTAACTAATTTGATGTTTTGGTTACTCATTCATTATGCATTTAAAATAGGATCAGACAGGACTGATCATTTATAGTGGTTTATAATATATAATATATATTAGACCATTACACAAATTAAAATTACAAATACAATTACCCACCACCACACAAAACGACTCAGAACTCAGGATCAAGTTGACTTTATTTGTTTAATTAAGCATATTATTATGAAATTACATAATTAATACGACTAAATATAATAAATATTTCAAACATATACAATATTTCGGTTATAATTAATGTCTCGCATTAACTGTACGACTGTTACTGTTCATAATCCTAGGTCGATATACAACAGTTGCTGGAGATATAACTTTTCCATTCCCTACTCTGATTTTCTGTCCATTTTCATTGTCATTCTCCTCTGATGCTTCCTCACTGTCATCGCTACTCTCCTCTGATTCTTCCTCACTGTCATCGCTACTCTCCTCCGATTCATCCCCATCACTCTCATTTCCATCATTATCACTCTCCTTATGCGAATGTTTCTGCATTTCATTCAATTGTCTAATTATTTTCTGCAATTTATTTTTATTTCCTAATACATGTCTTAATATCTCCTCATTATCTGAGTCATTATCCTCACCACTTTCATGTTCCTCGACTTCTTTCTCGCTCTCATTTTCTTCACCACCACTCTCATTTTCTTCTTTCTCTATCTCACTCTCCGTTTCATCATTCTCACTTTCCTCTGATTTATTCTCTTCCTCACTCTCATCGTCCTTTTCACTATGTGGCTGTTTCTGTATATTCTTCAAAATATTCATGATTTTCTCGAATTTATGTTTCATCATTTGTTTAATCTCTAGAAAATCACTCTCAACTCTCTTTTTGTTTTCTTCTTCACTAAAAATATCATCATTATTTTTTAATTTCTTTGGTAATGGTTCCATTACACCTTCCTTTCTATGTATACTCATATGACGGGATATACTGTCTCGTCTCATTTCTTTATTACAAACCAAACATCTTTCATAGCTAGGCATTATATAGCAATGTCAATTGATATTATGAATTTTCGCTGAATGATTTTACAAAATTTTAAATAAATAAAACTTTTATGAAAATAAATAAAACTTTTAAAAATAAAAATTAGAGAATGAATGAGAATGCGGTGAATGGGGGCTTTTATAGAGGGAGGCTAGAATGGAGTTGTGAAAAAAGAATAATCTATTGTAAACCAGATGTTTCTTGAATTTTTCTCAGGCGTATTTAACAATAAAGTGGGTGAAGGTGAGGCTGTGGTTGTGGCTGTGGCTGTGGCTGTGGTTGTGGCTGTGGCTGTGGCTGTGGTTGTGGCTGTGGCTGTGGCTGTGGTTGTGGCTGTGGCTGTGGTTGTGGCTGTGGCTGTGGTTGTGGCTGTGGCTGTGGTTGTGGCTGTGGCTGTGGCTGTGGTTGTGGCTGTGGCTGTGGTTGTGGCTGTGGCTGTGGCTTGTGGCTGTGGTTGTGGCTGTGGCTGTGGCTGTGGCTGTGGTTGTGGCTGTGGCTGTGGCTGTGGTTGTGGCTGTGGCTGTGGCTGTGGCTGTGGTTGTGGCTGTGGTGTGGCTGTGGCTGTGGCTGTGGTTGTGGCTGTGGTTGTGGCTGTGGCTGTGGTTGTGGCTGTGGTTGTGGCTGTGGCTGTGGCTGTGGTCTGTGGCTGTGGTTGTGGCTGTGGTTGTGGCTGTGGCTTGTGGGGAGTGCCTCAGGTCTTAAATCAGAGTCTTACAAATTCGAACGTTAACGAACAAATTCAAACGTTACTGTTCCACCTTGGTGTAGTGGTTGCTTTGAATTCACATCTCCAATAGGTCGTGGGTTCAATCCTCACATGGACCAGGGCAGTTTTCGTTCGATCAGCAATAGGCCTAACTATACAAAATGTAGTATTATTGCCTAGTAACCAATTCATAGCTACCGTATGGTTTTTACTTTGAGACATTTCACCCTCTAGCAGCAGACTCGGATCTTCAGACTACTCTGTGACTCCGCAAAAAGATATAGCCTATATTGTAATAGATATCGACTGGGGGGTCAAAATTAAGTAATAATATATCTAAAAAAGTCTCAAACATCTTACCTCATGGCTCGCCCCTCAGAAATCTTAAGCAATATAGCTTCATATTTTTTAAGGAAAACTGGTAAACGAGATTTGTTACTTACGCATACCTCGCAGACTTAAGTAA
Organism: Nemertoderma westbladi; assembly: GCA_032718475.1. Taxonomy (NCBI): domain Eukaryota; kingdom Metazoa; phylum Xenacoelomorpha; order Nemertodermatida; family Nemertodermatidae; genus Nemertoderma; species Nemertoderma westbladi. Next base: position 37,849 of record JAUCBJ010001185.1, read on the forward strand.
TTAATTATACAGTAGGTTAGATCGTTTTGAGAGTAGGACCATTGGAAACAGCGCCTTCGAAAACCTCAGTACAAATAAAATTAATAAGATTAACAGGATATAGCTTGTTATAATAAAACTTAAATTATAATACAGTAGAACAATTAGGGTTGTAAATAAAAACAAATTCAATAAATTGAAGATAAACTGTATATAACTTATGTATTAAAAGAGGGCCTTATTTAATTATGTGCGATCAGGCGCGCAGGTTTAAATTAACATATGCGCTCGCATATGCGGTAATTAATGGTTGTAGTTGGCCTATGTGCGATTGAGGTGATGCTGGCGCGTAAGATGCAAACCGAAGGTTTCCAATCTTACATGATAACGAAGCTGGAGGCTATCAAGGCAACATTCCAACGGCAGCCCCACCCACGCGTTGACATACAGTATAACTCAAGGTGGGATTAGTCATACCACATCTAATAAGAGCCCAACGGCCGCAGATTATTGAGGGATGACTCAGGGCCAAACTGGCCCACTTTATTTTCTTGATGAGGGTAATTTATGTTTTGGGCCCCGCTCGCATGTTTATATTTAATTCTACCTTTACCTACTGTATGGCAAAAATAATACAAATGTATTGTATATTGTATTGTACAGTGCCTATTGTGTTGTATATTTCGTTTGCTGTAGTACAATTTATTCATCTCGCGTCCCTATCTGATTGATTTGTATCAAATTAAATTGCCTTTGGCAACATTATTTGATACAAATCGATTGATTAAACAATTAATTAATTGTTTAATCGACCAATTAATTAATTGTTTAATTAATTAATGACCTACTTAACACCCAAGGTGCGAAGTTGGACTAAACTGTCGCAGAGAGTGGCATACTATTACTACTTACTTGGCAGGATTTCCTCGACTTCTGGAGCCAGGAGGAGGATTTCCATCACTCCATCATCATTATGATGATCTAAGGACATGCGTAGAACATAGTCAATCACAATTATGAATAATAATGGTGCAAGTGTGTCTCCTTGGAGGACGCCCCATAACACTTCAAATGGTTCTGTGTCACCATCAACAGTAGACACAAATGTTGTCGAACCATCGTATGGTGATATGATTGCTGCAATAATTTAATCAGGAATCCCATATAATGAAAGTATGCTGAACATACGTGAGCGAGAGACTGAATCAAAGGCCTTGAAGAAGTCAACAAAGATAATAGCCAGATGCCTGTCTTTCTTTTTTGATAACTCTTCAATTATCCTTCTAAGTGCCAAAATGGGCTCCATGGTCCCACGACCTTTACGGAACCCATTCTGATTTCCACGGAGCAGTCTCTCAATGGGCTGATCCCTTATGCGATTTACTACTACGACTAGGTCGAGCGAACTCGGACAGTGGAAATGAGATCCTTCCAGGCTTCCCGATTCTCCATAGTTGTCGCAATTTCGTTTCTCCCAAGATCAGTATCCCTTTCAAGTTGATCTATATATGTTATGGCCGGCCGTCCACGACTACGCTTTCCATGAGTTGGTTGCCAGAAAAGTAGATCTGGTATGACCCCGTCTTTACTTCGCCAGCAGTGCCCACTGAATCTTCATCTGCGTTCACGGAGGGTGGTTGATACAGGTGGTATTGTACCATAAAGCTCAGCGTTTGTCATGTGTTGTCTCCAGCTGATGTTTAGGGCTGCCCTTAGTAGTCTTGTGTACCAACCATGAATTCGTTGTTCAAGTGATTTAGTCAGTGTCCAGGTCTCACCCCTGTATAAAAATACACTTTCCACTGTGGCTCGAAAGAACTTAGTCTTCATGTGCCTGGAGAGATCTGATTTCCAGATGGTATCCATTTTTGATAGAGCTACCCAAGCCTTTGCTTTCCTAACTTCTATGTCCTTTTTGCTACTCTCTATCCATGATCCTAGGTACTGGAAGTCGTCAACCTTCCTTAGTTGATTATTATCAATGGTTGTCAAGTTTCCATCAACATTAAAAGTCATGAATTCGGTCTTGGTAGCATTTATATCCAACCTCCTTAGCAACCCTCTCCACTTTATTCAGTAGAAGCTGTGCATCTGCTAGCGTATTAGAGAGCAGGGCGATGTCATCCGCAAAGTCGGTGTCTGTGATTGTAGTTGCCGGATATCTACTACTTCTGCGTTCTTGAAGTGTGAATCCCAGATCTTCACCCTTTGTGGCCGTCATCATTGCGTAATCCAGTACAATTACAAATAGTAATGGTGCTAATGTCTCACCTTGCAGTACACCAGGATTGAGATTGCAGGATTGAGAAAAACTCAGTTTCACCATCTGGTGAGAGTACCTGCGCTTCTGTGTCACAATATAACAATCCAATGCCAGCAACGATTACTTCTGGTATTCCATAAGCTCTTAGGATTTCAAGCATTTTACCTCTATGGATGGAGTCGAATGCCTTCTTGAAGTCCACAAAAGTCATGACTGCGGGGAGATTCTTTGACTTTTCCTTCAATCAGTCTCCGTAATGCAAGTATCTGAGCTAATGTTGATCTACTTGGTCGAAATCCGTTTTGGCTCTTACGCAGTAGTTTCTCTATGTGAGGCCTAATCCTATATACACCATGTCCCGTAATATAGTGTCATTTTCTGATGACACGGACCCCCCCCCCCCCCCCAGATTTTTCTACAAATCTTTATCATATTGCTTGAAATTTGAAACACAACTAGTTATGTTTCAAATTTCAAGCATTATGATAAAGATTTGTAGAAAAATCTGGGGGGGGGGGGGGGGGGGGTCCGTGTCATTAGAAAATGACACTCTATTACGGGACATGGTGTAGAATCATTTTATTGTATATTTTGGCAGCTACCACAAGCAGACAGATCCCACGATAGTTTGTTGGTATGCCGAGGTCTCCTTTCTTGGGGATAGGCTTTAGTTGACCTTTAGTCCATATTGGTAGTGGCTTTTCCCCTTTTAACATCCGGTTGCAAACCGGATGTTATTTTCCATACCTCCGCTGGGATTTCATCTAATCCACTCGCTATATTATTGGACATGCATTTAATGCTTCTTTGGAGTTCGGCAGGTGTGAAGTCCCCTGTTTCTATAGGTAGTGTCTTGTCATGTATTTTCCTTGTAGGGCTGACCTCGATGCTTGGTGGCTGCCCAAGCAAGTTGCTGAAGTGATTTTTCCACTTCCCAACACGTTCTTCGGGACTATCGGCTTTGAGGCGCCCCTTTGCACAACTTTTCCGACCAGATACCTCATTTACAGTTTGCCAGGTAAGTCTTGATTGTTGCTGTATTCCTGTATGTGAGCAGTTGTGTAATTGCTTCAATTTTATCCTGTATGTACTTTTCCTGGCTGATGTTGTAGGCCAATTTAAGATCGTCCTTAGCTTTCTCAACCTTGTTAATGTTTTCGGTTGTTCGGTTTTTATTTGTGGGCTATCTTAAGATCATCTCTCTTACAAGTAACCTCAGAGTTTTGCCACGGCACATACTGTTTTCGTTTGGGTTTCTGGGGGATATGCCTCTTAGCTGATTCCTTGTAGGCTTGGTATATTGAATCGGTGGACTGGTCTTCATAGGGTATATCTTTTCGACCTACGCGTAGTTTGTTACTTCCATTCCTGTCATTTACCGGTAGGGCCAGACTTACTGCCTTTTTAACAACTACGCGTAGGTGTTTTAAAACTACGCGTAGTTATTTTGGAACTACGCGTAGGTATTTTCAAACTACGCGTAGGTGGTACGCGTAGCTACGCGTAGGTGCTACGCGTAGCAGTCCTGATAACAATGATTTTTCATTTCAGGTCCGGTAGGGTTGAGTTGTCAGGCAAGTATCGGTATATGTCAGGTATCTGATTATCAGACAAATGGAATAACAGAATCGGAAGCTCATATCTATACATACATACAGCACTGGTAATAAATAATATTCGGCTCTTTCACATACAAAGGTGTAATATTATGGTTGTTTTTCAGAAGTGGAAAAAATGAGAAAGTGCGTCACCGGGGGTTGAACCAGCGCTATACGTACGTTTCGGCCTAACAGGCCTCATCAGTAGCTCTAACCACTACTACTACTACTAGGATCGGCATGCTGCATTGCAGCTGCATTTTTAAGAATGCTGTGCCGGCTTGTCAACAAAATTGCACCGCCACAACTCCCTATCACCCATGACATTTGCTAGATCATCCGCATCTTTAAGGCCAGTGTCCTTTAAGATGCGTCTCAAGAAAGTCATGGGCTGTCCACCATGCTTATTCACTCCATGGGGCTGCCAAAGTACAAGATTATGCACTGGCTGGTCCTCACGGCGAAAGCAATGTCCTGCAAAGCGGAGGCGATTTTGTTCTAGTGTCAAGCTTGGGGGAACCAATGAGACACCTCCAATGTTATATAGTGTCTGGTTGGAGATGTGTGCATTGTACTTGACACAATGAACCCGGCGTAGCATTCTTGTGAATGTGCCATCCAGAGATGTGGTGTCCTCAGCAGTTAGAGCCCAGCATGGACTCCCGTAGAGGAGTACTGGAACTACTGCTGCTCTAAATAATCGGACCTTAAGTTTCCGATTAATTCTCGGTGACTTCCAAATCCTGGAAAGCCTATTCAAGGCTGCCCATGCCTTTCCCTTACGTATTCGAAGGTCCTCACCTGACTTCCGGATCCATGATCCCAGGTAACAGAAGTCGTCCACATGCTCAAGCATACCATCCTTTGAGCTTATGCTCATCCGATCAGAGACTTGCTGAGGACTTTCAAAGTTAACTGTCAGAATTTTGGTCTTTCTGGAGTTAATAAAAAGACCAACACTAGAAGCAGCATGTTCTAATGAGCTGAGGAGCCGTTGGGCTCCCTCTAATGATTCTGAGAGTACTCCTAAGTCATCAGCAAAGTCTAGATCAGTTAGGTACTTGGCAGGATTTCCTCGACTTCTGGAGCCAGTAGGTGGAGTTATCATCACCCCATCATCATTATAATGATCTAAGGACATGCGTAGAACATAGTCAACCACAATAATGAACAAGAATGGTGCAAGTGTGTCTCCTTGGAGGACGCCCCATAACACTTCAAATGGTTCTGTGTCACCGTCAACAGTAGACACAAATGTTGTCGAACCATCGTATACTGATCTGATTGCTGCAATAATTTCATCAGGAATCCCATATAATGAAAGTATGCTGAACATACGTGAGCGAGAGACTGAATCAAAGGCCTTGAAGAAGTCAACAAAGATAACAGCCAGATGCCTGTCTTTCTTTTTTGATAACTCTTCAATTATCCTTCTAAGTGCCAAAATGGGCTCCATGGTCCCACGACCTTTACGGAACCCATTCTGATTTCCACGGAGCAGTCTCTCAATGGGATCCCTGATGCGATTTAATAGAATCCTATTGTATAGCTTTGCAGCAATCGAGATCAATGAGATTCCCCGAAAAGAACCATAGAGTGTTAGGTTGCCCTTCTTGGGAACTGGCACCAACTTATTTGTTTTCATTTCTTGTGAGACTCTTGTCGTTCTGTACATGTCTACTATGATGGGATAAATGAGCTCCAAACACTCAGGTATTTTAAAGACCTCAGGGGGGACACCATCAACTCTACTGGCACGCGGCAGCCTGGACTTCAGCACAGGAGATATCGCCATTTGGAATATCTGGGAGTATAGTTATAGACTCAGACATTTTTACTTCTATAAAGGAGACAACACATTACAAATGCCGAGCTTTATGGCACAATACCACCTGTATCAACCACCCTCCGTGAACGCAGATTAAGATTCAGTGGGCATTGCTGGAGAAGTAAAGACTAGGTCATACAGTACCAACCAGATCTACTTTTCTGGCAACCAACACACTTTCTCCAACAGGTTGTGGAATTTGCCTTAAAAACGGTTTTTAATTTTTTTTTTATTATTTTAATAATAAAACATTATTATCAGTATTTTTTCTTATTTCATCTTGAACAGATTTTTATCATGATTCCTAATTTGAAAACCGTTTAGTAATATCTGTCTCACTTCTCGAGATATTTCTGTCTGTTCGTTTGAATGTCGGTCTGCCCGTCAGAATGTCTCCAAAACAATAGAAAGCATACTAGGCGTATCTGTCTCAAAAATTTCTGTTTTCTTGGTCCGCGACTTCATTTCTGATGCCAGTAATCAAATTTGGCCTCGTCGTTTCTGTCCGTATGCCTGTCAGTCTGTCCGGCAAAATATAACCGACAGCCTGAACGGCAAACAGACAATTTAATTTGGAAGTCATCAAATCTGAAAAAAACTGAAACTCGAATTGATTTCTGCGATCAGGAAAACACACGGCAGCTCCAAACCAAAACCCAGTAAGTACATTTTTTGACTTTTCGAGATAATCGCGTTTAAAGTTTTTGGACTTTAAACAGCTGGCATTTGGTTAAAATTTAATTTGATGAGTTATAATTTTGTGTCAGTTTGGGCCTACCTTTACAAATTGTGCATATATATTAGTGCCAAAACTTTTTTTTTAAATTTATTCTTTACTTTTCATATAAATCGACTTACACGGTTTTGGTATGGTAGAAAAGAAAACAATTGTGATTTTTGATGCATCAATACCCAGTAACGTCATGATTCCCATTTCAAAATATAGTAACTAATTTGCCCACACCAAAACCCAGTAAACTAACATTTAACTTTTCCAATCAGTTACCTTTCCCATGCCAAAACCAATTAACTGACAAGTCCCTTCGCCAAAACCCAGTAACTCTGACTTCCTTCGCCAACGGGTAGCGAAAACAAAGAGGCAACATTCTAGAATATAATATTCTTGAACATTTAATTATTTGTCTACGTCTGTTGCGTTGCCGGAGTTACTGGGTTTTGGTCTGGCATAGTATCTGCATTCGGGAAATTCCACGTCAAAACCCAGTATCTCAAACTGCTGGAAACCCAGTAACTCTGTTTACTGGGTTTTGACGTGGTAAATCTGAAATTGACAATATACATACTGGGTTTTGACTTAGACAATTTGTCTTTCGGAAATGATACTCAATTTTGTTCAGAAAATACCATGTGAAAACTCAGTAAAGAATTTTGCTCGAAACCCAGTAAGTGCAGTTACTGGGTTTTGGCGTAGGATCTTGGGATTTTTGAGCACATACTGGGTTTTGATGGAGTAACTTTTTCAAAATAACACCAGAAAGGATAAACAAAACCCAGTAACTAGCATTACTGTGTTTCGACGTGGTATTTGCTCTAAATTAGCTAATTAGTTAATTAATTAATTGTTAATACTGCGAAATCAGTTAGTGCTATGGTTTCGAAACTGAGTCAGATGAATTCTACGCCCCCAAAAAAATCGAAAAAAATCGATTTCGAAAAAAATTGACATACTGGGTTTTGGTTTGGAGCTGCCGCACATACAGCTAAACTTTTAGCTAGATGGTGTGCCCTTTTCTTATATTTAACGACAGATTGTCGGATAGTCAGAAAGACCGACAGACAGACAAACAGACTAATTAAACTATATTTCATTAAAAGTGAAAACTGACCTCAGGAATAAAATCAACGATCAGAAAAATCCCCTGAGCAAAAATCTTAGCATGTCTTTGTGCTTTCTTGTTGCTAGATATTATATTGACAGACATTCTTACATATTAACAGACAGTTTTTGCGCGGGAAGGTTTAAACTTAACAATTATCACGGAATGACATTTTTTCATTTTGAAATCACTACTCATCCGCCATTTTTCAATGAAAGCTAGTAAGTCTGCGCATGCGCAATAATAAAATTCGTGCAGTTTTTTAGTTTTACAATTACTTGTTAATCTGTTATATAACACCTTTTACGAAAAAAAAAATGCTTTTTGTAAATTATTTTGAAAAATAGCGGGTGTTTTATTGAGAAGTACGAAACAAAAATTATGCTCTAATTTCTCCACGTAATCGTGCTGATTAAAAAAACAGATAACAACTTCTGAAAATAATGCATAAATTTCAAAGGAGTAGCATTTTAAATCAAACATATAAATTTTGGCTCTGGCCGCAAGGGGCGTCAAAAATGAAATTTTTATTTATTTAATTAAATATTGCAATTCAATATAGTCCAGTCCACCCAAAATGTATCTTACACTGTATTTCTACTGTAAATTGATGAAAATTTGCTCTTTAGCAGTATGCATTTCAAAATGGTGATATCCAAGCCAGTACACCCCCCCCCCCCCCCCCCTAAAATAATGCTGACTCTAATAGACTAATACACATAGTTGTGTAGCGCCTCTGGAAATCGCGGAAAATTTGCAATTTTAATAATGTCATTTTTCGAAATTTCGAAGAAAATAGTCTAAATTCGAAATATGGCAAATGCGATATATTATTGATGTGACATGATCAACTTTAAGTACCGGTATCCTTGGAACTGCGCTTAACGTTACGCAAATGTAACGTTAATGCTGTATGACTGAAATATGGTTAGTATTCACAAAATACTAAAAAACCTTCAGAAATACAATAGTAAATCAGAAATTTTAACACCCTTTTTTTGTAACTCAGGGACACACGCAGTACCAGTGATGGTGAGCCCTGTTGGTACCACGCAGTGGAGAGTCGTGACCCACACGCAGTACCAGTGATAGTGAGCCCTGTTGGTACCACGCAGTGGAGAGTCGTGACCCACACGCAGTACCAGTGATGGTGAGCCCTGTTGGTACCACGCAGTGGAGAGTCGTGACCCACACGCAGTACCAGTGATGGTGAGCCCTGTTGGTACCACGCAGTGGAGAGTCGTGACCCACACGCAGTACCAGTGATGGTGAGCCCTGTTGGTACCACGCAGTGGAGAGTTGTGACCCACACGCAGTACCAGTGATGGTGAGCACTGTTGGTACCACGCAGTGGAGAGTCGTGACCCACACGCAGTACCAGTGATGGTGAGCCCTGTTGGTACCACGCAGTGGAGAGTCGTGACCCACACGCAGTACCAGTGATGGTGAGCCATGTTGGTACCACGCAGTGGAGAGTCGTGACCCACACGCAGTACCAGTTATGGTGGTGAGCCCTGTTGGTACCACGCAGTGGAGAGTCGTGACCCACACGCAGTACCAGTGATGGTGAGCCCTGTTGGTACCACGCAGTGGAGAGTCGTGACCCACACGCAGTACCAGTGATGGTGGTGAGCCCTGTTGGTACCACGCAGTGGAGAGTCGTGACCCACACGCAGTACCAGTGATGGTGAGCCCTGTTGGTACCACGCAGTGGAGAGTCGTGACCCACACGCAGTACCAGTGATGGTGAGCCCTGTTGGTACCACGCAGTGGAGAGTCGTGACCCACACGCAACCAAATCGAGAAAAGGCAAACGGCCGTGGTCCCTCTATATTAACTTGAGATTGTGGTAGAGAGCATTGGCGTCGGTTGGGTTGTTACTGAAAACGTCATCGATGTACCTGTCCTAAAGTTAGGAAGTCATTTATCGACTAAAAATAACCAACAGGAAAACAACTCAAATATTCAGTTTCAACTAAATTAGGAATTATCACTAAGATATTTTAATTAACACTAAAATCTGTTAATTATCACTAAATAAGGGAAATAAGCAGCTTACATTGACACGTTATTCTAACCAAAACAGTAACCGAAATTCAATATGAACAAGTTCTATTTTGGATGATAAAAAACATTTTATTGTTGCTTAATTAAATATATTATATTGAAAAAACCTTAGAGACAATAAAATTACCGCGCTAAAGTTATAGTTAGATTCAGCAGAATGGATTAGGTCTATTTCTTCCTCCACTGCGTGCCTCGCCCCAGATTATCCGTAATCCCGGAAGTCTAAAGTAAACCGCAGAGTTTATTTACAGATATCGTCATAATTTTAATGTAAATATAATACCGACATAACTGCAGATCATAATTTCTATGATATTGTCTTAAACTCAGAAGTTTTTACTCTCGAATAACATTATTGGTAAATCCGGCAACACAAAATGTGAAATAAACTAAATGATGAGTTGTTCGATTAAGTTGACGCGGGTTGTACCATAACGACTGTTATTGGTTGCATCCTCACCGTATGGTGGTTGAACATGTGATGGAACTGTCTGGCCGCCCCGCTGGTGTGGAACGTAACCAAGGCCTTGCACTGTTCCCGCATAAGTTTCACGGCTTTGGGCTGGGCCACCGATTCGCACAGATCCCGTATATCTTGGGAGGCGACGGCCTCCGCAAGGTTCTGGATTAATATCATGTTGGTGTCGGTGTTTAGGGGCACGGCTTTGAGTAAAACCTTTTTGGGAACTTTGGACTTCTTTGCTGCGGGTTGCGTTGCTGGCGGCTGGGTTGGCGGCGCTTTCTTTGGAACATTAGCTAATGTTTGTGGAGATTTCGCGTCGTTAACGAGTAGAGCCTTGGAGGCCCGGCTAAGAATTAAACTCTGTCGCACCGAATCATTATCCGCTGCGAATCTCATCGCGCGCAGAGTCTTTTTGTCCAGCTGTTTTGGGTCGACAACCTTCTGCGGCTCGGTCGCCAACTGCTCACCAACAGGAGTCGACTCTCGATTTCTGCCACCCCGCCTGTTCGTCGCTTTCGATTTTGCACCGCCTTTGTAATCCGGGGCAGCAACTGCGTTGTTAATGGTTACCTTGGTCGGGGTAACGACGCGCTCATTTATCGGTTTGCTTTCGCTCGCACCCTTAATCTGACTGGCCTGCTCCAATCTGCGTCTCTCCTTGCGCTTCTCTATTGCGACTCGCATCATGTTCTGCTCTTCCAGCTGCAGTTGGCGTATCTTCTCCGCCTCTGTGAGGGCCTGGGTTGGGGTTGCGCTGCGGGGGTTTCTGGTTTCTCCGGCGACGGGCGTTTCTCTCGCCTCCCAGGGCTCCTCTCCTTTCTCGGCCTATCGCTTTTCTTCTCGGTCGCCCCCCTGGGGGCCCCCCTGTCCCGGGGGCGGTCCCAGGCGGGTCGTCGTTGGCGCTGTCTGTCTCGTCGATCCCTGGGCGGCGGGGAGGGGGAATAATAGTTGCCCCATCGTCTTTTCTCCCTACTGCGACGTGCAGGTGGGGGCGACCAGTACCGATGCGGGGACGCCCCCCTGCTAGGGGGACTCCGCTCCCTCGCCCATCGCTCAGTTGGGAAAGGGGGCGCCGAGGGGGTGGATGTTGTCACGGAATCGGTGTAGCTGGGGGGTGGCCCGTACGACATGGGGATGTCAGTGTCGGGAGGCGGCCGGGAGAAATCGATAGACGATGAGATGGGAGGGGGCGGCGGGGGGATCGACATGCCCCCCATATCCCCCGGGTCCCCGCACCCAGGAGGGGGGCCGCGGAAGTTAGGGTTGATGTGAATCCGAGGGGGCGGGAAGGTCCCCGGGGGTTGGGGGTGGTCCCTGGGGTCGGGGTGGAGGAACCCGTGGAACCGTGGTGGAGGGTGCATGGAGAGCAGCGACGGGAGCGGGGCGTCGTGGCGGAGCGGGGGATCGTGTCGGAACGGAGGAGGGACCATGGGGGGCGGGACCAGAGACCGCGGGAGCTGTTGCTTCACCCCGGGGACCAATCGGATGGAAGGGTAGGGACACCGACTCGAGTAGCTCATAGGCCGGTTGTATCCGAGGCGTTTGTTTCTATCGAAGGAGCTAATGGATTTCTCGATCTCGGCGGTTACTGGCAGCCGATCTGGGATTCCCTTCTTCACATTGTTCGAGTTGGGCGCCCCGCCAATTCGCTCGTTTTTAAACCGCGAACTTCTCTTGAGATAGGCCTCGTCTTCATCGTCGTCTTCGCTTCCCTGAGACGTCGAGATACTCGGGGAGTTGAAGCTCGAACGGCTACTCTCATCCACTGGGGGTCGCTTGGGTGGACTGTCATCGTGTGTAGAGCTACTAATGGGCGCCTTAGTTATAGTTTGAGTTTTAGTTTCACTACTACTTTCACTTTTCCTTGGTGGTGGTGGATTGACTTCCGATATTGCAACTGACTTTAACTTCTTCGTTTGAGGTTTACCATCCCACTCGTCCTTGGCACTATGAGCCAATGGCGCCACCACGGCTATATTACCCCGGTCATCTATGGCATCATTACCAGATTTAACAGGATCGCGATCGGGTTTTGGTAAACACCTCGGTTGGGGGGCAGTCCCTGACGGTCTCAGTGGACTAGAATCATCGAAAATATTATCGGGAACTTCAATGCTTAATAAGCTACATTGACTCGGCTGAGAGTCCATGCTGACGTTAATATCGACTTTACTACTCTGACCCACATGATCCTCCGTGGATTTGGAGTTGTCGACAATTTCGTCCTCGCTTTCGTCATCTTCGTCGCTTCCAATCCCCAACAATTCATCTTCATCGATGCCGTCTAAATCGATATCATTGTCGCCATTGTCTGCGCGATCGTTCATTAAGTCATCTTCAGCAGACATCCTGTTTCTAAGTTTACAACCTTTAATCGAATCGTGGAATAGGTGCGTTTCACTGCCCGAGTTTGTAGAAGTAATCAGCCACACCCCTCCTAATGTACTATTGCTTTACTGATGATATAATTATATATATATAAACCGGAAATTAAAAATACGATTTAAACGATTCATTGAATGTATATCACAAGAAAAATTTTACTTTATTCATGTACACTAAGTTATAATAACATTTCGAAAAAGCACATTTATTGAAAAATTAATTGTCCGAAAACAATAATTAAATTAAATATTTTATGGAGAATGAGTCAAAAAGCTATACCGGTACCGGCCAACTTAAATATACTACATCATGGTCTACATAATGTTAAATGGTCTGAAGAAATTTATCGTAATGATACATATGCACATCAACATACAAGCAAAATTATAACTTAACACCGACTCGACAAGAGTGAACAATGATCACGTTATTAAAAATCGTGAATGTTCATTGCAACCCCCCAACCCCACATATGTAAATAATGCAATAATGTTTTAACTCAATCCAGTTTGGGGCCTCTGATTTTTTCCCTTAGGCTACCATTGATGTAGGCTGAGGCTACATACTTGATTCCATTTATGCTACCTCAACCCTGCGCCCGCAACCTCAAATCCAGGTATCAGGCCCAGGGCCATGTATGTAACACAGGTCATACGCCATAAGGCAGTAAGGAAGGTAATGCTAATGTTAAGGTAATGAGGCCCCTAAACTGCTAAAAATATAATATTCACAATAACTGAATACTTTTAAAATACAACAACAAATAAATATGCAGGCATGTGCGTACATTATTGTCAGTAGCATATCACATGTTTATGTAATAATTGTCATTAAGGCAATTTATGTAAAATCAAAGAGCAAACTCATACAGAGTTAAATTTCTCTTTCAAAATAATAACAATTAGGTACCATGCGTAATATCTGTATACCGATTAGCAGGTGCCAGGTACAGAGGTATCGGTATATATATATACATTATACAGATATATATAATCTATATATATATATATATAAGTAAATGTTATCGTTATTGTTATTGATGATTTAATAGTTTAGGGCATAAGAACAGAATATAGGAAGAAGCTCAATACTTGTACTTATGGAAAACGTAGGCTACGCTGTACTGCTGTACACACCAAAATAAAGTTCAAACTGAAAGTAATTTATAGTAGTACCGGCTGACCGGTATAGCGGTGCGGTATATACCAGTGCGGTAAGTAGGCCCTATATATGTACATAGCGGTATATAAGTAAGTATAGCCGTATAGCGAAGCGACCATATTTATAAAATAATGATAAAAACAAAAATTATGTTATCTGATTATGGATTATGGGGCCTATAATATGTAATACAAATGCTAAAATGAAACACATAAAGACAATTGTCAGATTGTTGCTGGGCTAATTAAATACCCTGATACCCGGTACTGACTGACTGACAGACTGATAGCTAAAAATAAATAAAAAGGATTTCTAATAAAATTAGTTACCGGTACCTACCTACCGGTAAATACAACTGCGAACATGTTAAAACAATAGGCATTAAATGACAGTCCATAAAATCACGAATATACACCAAAAATTATCTACAAAAGCAGATAAGTCTATAAAATCAAAAATCACTAATATTGTAATATAGGCCTATACTGCTATAGGCCTACTGATATATACATACACAAGTCTGCAAGTCCATAAAATCACGAATATACACCAAAAATTATCGACATAAGCAGATAAAGTCTATAAAATCACTAATATATAGGCCTACAGCAGTAACTGATAAATACATACACAAGCTGACAAGTCCATAAAATCACGAATATACGCCAAAAATTATCTACATAAGCAGATAAGTCTATAAACAGACAGACAGACAGATAAAATCACTAATAGGCCTATATCAGTAGGCCTATATCAGTATATGATATATCTGTATACTGGTATATCCGGTCTGCTGGTACTGATATATACATACATACACACACAGTACTGCAGTAAACGGTACCGGCTGACCGATAAAACGGGGGGGATGACTTCCATCGAGTACCCGTAATTAAATTATAGGCCTATACCAGCCAGCCAGCAGACCGGTACCGGACCGGTACAGTATAACCAGATAACGGCATATATCGGTCCATTTAAAATATGTCAGTACAGCAGTACAGCAGTATGTTTTGAATGTTGATGTCGAGTCGATGTCGAATGAAGTAAGAAAAAAACAGAAACGAATGTGGTAAAAATAAGATAAAATATATTGCATAACAAAAAACTGAAGAACTTATCGCACGCACAATGGACTCGACTCTTTATTTTATTAATTTAATTTACAATACCTGAATACCGGTACCTCGATTCGGTCCATAATCTGTAGAAGTACCGGCACCCTAGGCCTATCAATCGACACGACATAGACTGATCAGCTGATTGTGGACCGGACCTCTATACTACTGTACTACCTGACTTCTGGACTACAGTACTACTGCACTACTGTACTATACTCCAGTATGTCAGTATGTTCTCATTCCTGGAATAGGCTACAGCTATACATTCAACATTTTAGACTGCTTTTGTTTCCGGCAGACAGTCACACTCTCCAGAAATTTACAATATAGGACTACAGGTGACAGGCAGACAGGCTGCTAGATATACCTCACTACTCTGCTACTGTTATCTGTTACCGCTACCGCTACCGGTACCGCAGTCAGTACCGTACTCGTACATCCTTATTTATGGGTTACCATAATATACTAGTAGGCCTATACCGGTATAGTGTTGTAGCGTAGGCATACAGCAACGGCAGAGACAGTACAGCAGCGGATACATATGACCGAACGTAATCAGGATCGAATGTAACATAGTTAATAGTTATTACGTATCGAATGTAACCGCAATTATGTTACATTGGATCCTATAACTATGTTACATTCGATCTACAAAATTACTAAGCTCGCGAATGTAACATTGCCATTTACAGATTTAAAGGAGCAAGTTACAGAGGCGTGTTGGGGGAACCAAAACAATAAACGAAAGTTAACACATGTTACAAGATTATGCAGGTTACTTTTATTTAAAGGCTGAAAGGAGCAGGTTACAGAGGCGTGTTGGGGGAACCAAAACAATAAACGAAAGTTAACACATGTTACAAGATTATGCAGGTTACTTTTATTTAAAGGAGCAGGTTACAGAGGCGTGTTGGGGGAACCAAAACAATAAGCGAAAGTTAACACATGTTACAAGATTATGCAGGTTACTTAATTGGGTCTTTGGTCATTGTTTTGTACTCACCAAACTCTGTAAATAAACGAAGTATTTCATCGGTTAACTCCTGAAATCAAAACACAACTGAAATAAATGTATGTTACATTCGGGCTTAGTAACTTGTTATCTAGTCGTAATCTAATCTTAATGAAAAATCTGAAATTAATTGGCCACAATCTGCCACTGTATGTATGTATTAAATAAGATAACACATGACTTTTTACAAGTTATGACACATACTGTTGAGTGCTGGCTGACCCATGCTGCTGTAGGGTGACAGACCGAACGTAATCAGGGTCGAATGTAACATAGTTATAGGAACCATTGTAACATAATTGAGGTTACGTTCGATTTCCGAATAACTATGTTACATTCGATCCTGATTACGTTCGGTCTGTCACCCTACAGCAGCATGGGTCAGCACTCAGCAGTATGTGTCATAACTTGTAAAAAGTCATGTGATATCTTATTTAATACATACATACAGTGGCTGATTGTGGCCAGATTAAGTTCAGATTTTTCATTGTCACCCGACCCGGGTGACAATTAATTTATATCACCCGGATGACAATTATTTATCACCCGGGTGACAATTAGTTATCACCCGGGTGATAATTATTTATCATCCTCGTGACAATTATTTATCACCCGACTAACATAATTATTTGTCACCCGGGTGACAAATGTTTTTCAGCACGCAGTGATCTTTATCCCTATGTTGTCATTATAATGGAAACATGTACCTTTTGTTAATTTCAAACAGTAAATTTATTACTAAAATATATAGAAGCAATAGTAATTGTCTTAACATTATCTTAACATCTTGGGCATCTGTGTAAAAGCTTTTGCGGATGTAACAAGCTATTTTTCTCCGCAATATACCGAGTAGGTATTTTAGCGGACATAACAAGCGATTTTGCCCGCTATGTCTGCATGTGTGCTTTAGCGGACATAAAAAGCCATTTTTCTCCGCAATAAGCTCAAATACTCTAAACATCGGAACTCAGATGACGACATCTATCAGCTGTGTCCACGTGTAACTTTTTCTTTGTTCTTTGTTCGTTCTTTGTTCTGTCGACCAATCAGAGCGGTTTTCACTCTGTGTTGGACATTGTATACAGAAACTCACGCAATTCAGTCAGTGTGTATTTTCTATTAAGTATATTAGTGTGCGTGAATCTCCAATATATAGTCAATAGCCAATAAAATTCATAAAATCATGTATAAAGAGGAATATTGACAATTAAAGAATTACTATTAAATAGCATCCCAGATCTGTATGCATGAGAATTACCCTAATTCTACTGCTAGCTTTCCATAATGTCACCATGGCAACAACCACGCTAGAATTAGAAGTGAGTTAAAAGAACAATAAAGGCTTGCCCCATTGAATAGCATAAGGAATAAATAGCATACTGCTAGTATCCCAGGATACCCAATAATAACGTGGCATTCTGGAAGGCACTTGACTAACGGACAAATGGCCCGAATGTGTGCGGTTTGTGACAGTTGTGTGGAATTTGTGTGTTTATAGGTGAATGTTACTACTAAAGTGTGTTTACAGTAGCGAGTCGCAATTGTGAAAGTAGCCCTAACTCTCCAGTAAGAACCTGAAGTAAATCTAAGCCTTTGGGATGGACGGTGGAGTGACTCGCGCTGGTTGTTGTGGTCGTTGTGCAGCTACTACGTTGGCGATAGGCACATCGGCGAAAGTACACCAGCGCTGAGGATCTTGCGCTGTCCGGGGGCCGAGAGGGGTAGGCAGCGACGCCCGCTAGCCTAATTATAACTAATTATAATATTGATAAACTCATATAGCAGCTATGACTGAGTTGATAGAAGATGATCTTGGTATCAGGGAGAAATATACTCTACCGTTGCAAGCGTTTGTTGATAGCTTGATACACAGCGATGCTAGTCCAACTACTACGGAGGACGATGGTCGTTATATCGAACCGCCGATTTCCCAGGAGCAACTTACGCGTGAATTGGACTATCGAAAATTCACTGCTCGCTATACGCATCGTAATGGTACGCATATGGACTTCTTAACTACTGGTCATCCTATCGATCTACACGATACGGACGATGTCGACACTGAAAGGGAAATGGTACTATTTAAATATCCTACCCAGCGGAGTCGGAACGATAAACTGAAAATAGAATTTTAAACCGAAAATTCTATTCAAAATCGAATCGAAAGAGAAGACGTTAAAGAACCGGATAAACGCGGTAACTCCAACATATATTTGGAATTCTTGAGAGAAACATTGTAAAACCGAATAAATATCACCCGCGTTTCCCCTACAAGACGTGCGTCTTTGGTATTATTGCGATGAATGCCCAAGACCCAACCAACAAACGGAAAGACATAAACATCCGTAGAGACATTGCTTTAAACACGGTTTTACTCGCTATATTTGCGGGAGTTTCGAGCGAAGCTTGTTCGATGTATCACCTACGCTCATTCGATTCAAACGATCCTTAAATAAACCTATGATCAGAGTTCCGGAATACTCGGTCAGACCTCCTCATTCCCTAGTTAGACTTCAGACTCTTGATCCTAATAGTATCACGGATCCTCCCGAACTGTACTCACTGTTCAAAGATCTAGTGTTACCCGAACAGTTAGTCGGTGGCACTCCGGTTGTGGGCTCCCTAAATATTCGCCCATCTTACCTAGCCGGATTGGGACGCGGACATCTAATATCGTCATTCAACCGTATCATCGTCCCGGTTTAACCCGATACAACCTATCACCAAGGCGGAGGAGAGAGTTGTACCAAACGTGTTGGACACTATTCGTCAAAAGATCGGAAAAGGAACCTATAATTGTTTAGAGAAACGTAAATTGCAGCAGCAAGTCAAAGCGGTAAACGAATTAGCTTTATCTCAGTTCGATCAGGAAATCCAGAATCTCTAAGAAGATATCGAACTTGGACGACCCTATTCTCTGTAAGAGTTTTTGGACGAACGCATCCAACGATAAGCGGAGGAAAATCAGCTCGAGGAGAAGCATATCGAAATGGACGAGACATCGACCATAACCCTAAACCTTCCGATGCAATTGTATTGCACCCTTTACCCAGGAGTTTTAGCCCTCCTAGTAAAGTGGCTCGCCCCAAAGAGAAAAGGACTCTTGCTAGCCTCAAAAAACTGCATAAACGCCGTCCGCGCAAGAAAGACTAACTGTTTAGAGTATTTTTATATTTTAGAAACTGTGATTTTGTATATTTTATAGACTCAAATCCCATTTTCTGGGAGCGGTGTGTAAAAGCTTTTGCGGATGTAACAAGCTATTTTTCTCCGCAATATACTGAGTAGGTATTTTAGCGGACATAACATGCGATTTTGCCCGCTATGTCTGCATGTGTGCTTTAGCGGACATAAAAAGCCATTTTTCTCCGCAATAAGCTCAAATACTCTAAACATCGGAACTCAGGTGACGACCTCTATCAGCTGTGTCCACGTGTAACTTTTTCTTTGTTCTTTGTTCGTTCTTTGTTCGGTCGACCAATCAGAGCGGTTTTCACTCTGTGTTGGACATTGTATACAGAAACTCACGCAATTCAGTCAGTGTGTATTTTCCCTAAGCCCAGAACACCGGCTTTGGAATTATTCTGTGTTTCAGACTTTAGCCAAACATTAGTAGGCTTTGATCATAGAAACGTATAACTGTTATCAAACTGGCAAACCAAAACATCATATTGTCATATTGTTACAAATCATATTGTCACCTACAAACACCGCATTATTTTACTGCTATTTACTGTCGGTTATTAATTGTATCAGTTGATGGAATATTATTATATTTGGATAATATCGATAAATAATCATAAAACCCCAATCTTCTTGATATACTGAAGGTAAGAGACCGGTTACATATAGCAATTGCGATTTACATTATATTGGTTTTGGAGTGAATCTAATGCTATTTCATAGGCACTACATGTGTCGGTTGCTGTTCTCTTTATATGTGACTAAAATTAGTGAAGGTCGGCAGATCGGTTTGCAGCATTGTGCGGTAGTGTGCATGATTGTGACAGATAACAAAGCATCTCCTAAAGCGCATTCTTTATACGTGAATCAATAGCCATCCCGTTGTGTTTAGTGTAAGTCATAACTCTGTTTACATACTTAGAGCGCCACGTCCTAAAGGAACTGTTAATATTTCCCGAAAGTGAATAATATTGGTCAGAGATTATATATATTAATGATCAATCGAATAATACAGTAGGCCTACATCGCAATAAGGTCAGAGCTTCCGAATCCATTCTCCCGGGTATATCCAGCGGGTGAATGGTCGCGCATAGGCTGGCTTCGGCTAATGTAGTGTATCAAATACTCGTCATAGGCTAAAGTCGATTTATAACCTAGAAGACACCTAAATTTGGCAGGTTAAACTGCTAAAGTTCTGAAAGCGCGAACAATCTGGTTGGATAATACGATATTTTTGAGTGTCATATTCGTGATCAGCATCTCTGAAATACCATAATGTCATAAAATCAGGTTGATTTGGTAATGATTTTTGATTATCAGATTTGTGCTACTTGTTTGTAATTTCAAATTAAAAAATTATCCCTAGTAACATCAGTTCAGGAGGTCAGGTCCCCAGGTCCTGCTACCACTATGGCAGTATTGTGGTACTACCTGTAGCTGTCAGCCCAGTAGGGCAGGCCCGATAAGCATAGCCTATTCATTATTTAGTTGATCAAGAGTGGGTTGGTTTAGCCCCGTCAACTAAATAAGTCATTGAGGGCTATAGCGCCTAGGGCACCATTGAAGGCAAAGGCTTGATACGCATCTGCATTAGAGATGATACACGCCCCGCCCTGTCTATACTGGATGCTCCTCTACCAGTGTTAGGTAACCTAACCCAGGAGGCACACTTGGTTCAGGGTGTAACAAACGGACCCCTACAGTCGGCAGCAGGGCTGTAGGCCATGGATAGGCGGAAGGTAATCATCAACCAACGGCTAGACATGCTGACAAGGTCGGCGGAAGGTAATCAACCAACGGCGACCTACTGCGAAGACGGTTGTAGGAGTTACGACCACAAGCGGTTTACTCCAGCAACTGAAAGATATGAGTATGAGAACCCTCCAGGAGAAATACCGGCTCGGTCGTCGCCCGGGTCAACAAGGACCGCTTCCCTCAGTGGTACACCAGGCTGGGGTCGATAAATTGGCTACTGGAACAGAAGACAGAGAAGAAAGAAGAACCAACCTGTTGAAATGTAAAAATACACTAAAGATTGCTACAATGAACGCACGCACGCTGAAAGCACATACCAAACAGGGTGACATGGTCGCTCTGGTAATGGAATATAACATCGACATCATCTGCATCCAAGAACATCGGATTTGTCATGAAGACACTGCCATGAAGTACAATGTTAAGAAAGATAGGTTCAACACTGGGGACTCCCCTTGTATCTAAAAAGATATTTGTTTCTTAACAATGTACCGAAATCCCCTTAAGTCGGCGTGTCGTTCTATTAAAACATTTGATGAAGTACAATGACATTGGAAATGGATGGACGTTAGTAACAAGCTCAGCAGTAAGAAACTCGGCCAATGCATCAATTGGTGGAGTAGGAATTCTGCTAAGCCCATTTGCACTTAAGACCCTAAACAACATCGAATCTATAAATTCCAGGGTTATGATCGCAACATTTGATGGGTATCCCAAGGCAACAGTTATATGTTGCTACAGTCCAACCAATGCCTCAGAGCCAGAACAAGCAGTCAAGTTTTATGAAGAACTGACTGGACTTATAAAGGACATTCCGAACCACAATGTTAAAGTCATTGCTGGTGACCTGAATGCGCAAATTGGCCCAGTAGACATCAAGGGTTACACCTATAACCTAGCTACTTCGATCCCCCCCCCCCCCCCCCCCCGGGTGTTTCCATAGTTCCTTATATATCATGCATTTAAGGTTTATGATTCTCCGCTTAAGTTTCCCCATAAGTGGTAACTAAATGAGTACTGGGGTTTCCTCTGGGGTGTACAGTTCTGGGGGGGACCACACTGGAAATAAATCGTCAGACTTTGTGCGTAATCCCTGTCCTAACGGCCGAAGAAAATTTACTTTACTTTTTTTTTACCCGGGTGACAAATAATTGTAACCAGAGTGACAAATATGAAATATCTGAAATTAATTGGCCACACTCAGTGACACTAGTAATGCTAACTTGGTAACAGATGGGGAATGGTTTACTGTGGTACTGTGGACGATCACCAATGGCGGTGAATAGGCATTCCTTTAGGAAACAGAGTGGAAGGGTTTACTGTGGAAGATCACCCATGGTAGTGAACAGGCATTCCTTTAGGAAAAAGAGAGGAAGGGTGTACTGTGGAAGATCATCCATGGTGGTGAACAGGCATACCCTGGGGAAACAGAGTGGAATGGTTTACTGTGGAAGATCACCCATGGTGGTGAACAGGCATTCCTTTAGGAAACAGAGTAGAACGGTTTACTGTGGAAGATCACCCATGGTGGTGAACAGGCATACCCTGGGGAAACCGAGTGGAATGGTTTACTGTGGAAAATCACCCATGGTGGTGAACAGGCATTCCTTTAGGAAACAGAGTGGATTGGTTTACTGTGGAAGATCACCCATGGCGGTGAACAGGCAATCCTTTAGGACACAGAGTGGAACGGTTTACTGTGGAAGATCACCCATGGTGGTGAACAGGTATACCCTGGGGTAACAGAGTGGAATGGTTTACTGTGGAAGATCACCCATGGTGGTGAACAGGCATTCATTTAGAAAACAGAGTTGAATGGTTTACTGTAGAAGATCACCCATGGTGATGAACAGGCATTCCTTTAGGAAACAGAGTGGATTGGTTTACTGTGGAAGATCACCCATGGCGGTGAACAGGCAATCCTTTAGGACACAGAGTGGAAGGGTTTACTGTGGAAGATCACCCATGGTGATGAACAGGCATTCCTTTAGGAAACAGAGTGGAACGGTTTACTGTGGAAGATCACCCATGGTGGTGAACAGGTATACCCTGGGGTAACAGAGTGGAATGGTTTACTGTGGAAGATCACCCATGTTGGTGAACAGGCATTTATTTAGAAAACAGAGTTGTATGGTTTACTGTAGAAGATCACCCATGGTGATGAACAGGCATTCCTTTAGGAAACAGAGTGGATTGGTTTACTGTGGAAGATCACCCATGTGGTTGAGAACAGGCATTCCTATATGACACAGAGGAAGGGTTTAATGAGGACGATCACCCATGGTGGTGAACAGGCATTCCTGTAGGACACAGAGAGGAAGGGTTTACTGTGTAAGATCACCCATGGTGGTGAACAGGTATACCCTGGGGAAACAGAGTGGCATAGTTTACTGTGGAAGATCACCCATGGCGGTGAACAGGCATTCCTTTAGGACACAGAGTGGATTGGTTTACTGTGGAAGATCACCCATGGCGGTGAACAGGCATTCCTTTAGGAAACAGAGTGGAAGGGTTTACTGTGAAAGATCACCCATGGCGGTGAACAGGTATTCCTGTAGGAAACTGAGTGGAAGGGTTTACTGTGGAAGATCATCCATAGTGGTGAACAGGCATTCATTTAGGAAACAGAGTGGAAGGGTTTACTGTGGAAGTTCACCCATGGTGGTGAACAGGCATTCCTTTAGGAAACAGAGTGGAAGGGTTTACTGTGGAAGATCACCCATGGCGGTAAACCTGAACAGGCATTCCTTTAGGAGGCCGGATGTTTGGTAAAAATACAAATACAACCAAACGACCGCTCGTTAAAGATTTTGGTTGAGCAAATAATTGCGTGAAAACTGTGTACTGTAGCTCTTCTTAGAACGTGTCGGTTTTGTTGATTAGAGTTGCGCATGTATTATTGTGAAATACAGGACAAATTAAGGGTCGTGGTGGTCGTGGTATCTACGGCATATGTTTTTAAAAAAATTGGGAAAATTGTTAGAGCCATTTTTAATTTGATGATAATTTAATTATCATCACGCATTTATTAACATAGATTCATAGCAGAGGTGATTAAAGACTGACGGCAAGTAGGGAGGGTTCAATTGTGATTGTGTCAATAATTCCCCGTTATTGAATCTCAGTTATATTTAGCATTTATATTATGTCTGTCTCTTGTTGACGCTTAAAATCTTACGTCCAGCTTTATTTTATTTTCCAATCAATCCTCGAGGCATTAATGTTTTCATAGAATATTAACCAAGGAAGTGCCTTAATCTTTTATTTATGTTGCTTCTTTACTTTAACTAATAGCGACTGGCGCTTCTGTCTCATCTAGGCCCATTTGTCCGTTACTTTAGACTTGCTTATCTTAGAAGAGCACCTGCTTACACTTATAGTTTATTAGACCCTGGAGACCACTGACTGTGCTGAATGCTTCGCAGACAAGCCTTCGTCTGCAAATCTCATTGGCCCGTTTCTTATCGCAGAATTTACTCCCTTTAAAAATTCTTACCCCGGGGTTTAAATACCATTTATCTGATAAATATTTTTATTTCTTGGTAATTAGTTATTAAAATGTAAATTAATTCGTATTTCCTAATATTATCTTAATTTCATTGCGCAAAAACTATACTAAGTTAACATATTTTATTAAAGATGTTTAATACAGGGTACTTAGTGGCTGACCATTATTGTTGTAATCAATGTCTGCAGGGGCAACCACCTCCTTATCAACCCTATTATCACTTTCCCCCTCCAACTCAGTGTGAACCTGGGATATACTGCTGCCCATCTAATCAACAGTTCAACCAACTCGACACTCCTTTCTCGCCTATTGTAGGTTTACTTATACTTAGCGAATTACAGTAAGAGTGAGGTCAAGTTAATAATTGAGGCATGGAGGTCGTAACCTATAACAAATTACAATAGCTTTGTTATACGCACAACCTTAGAGAAACCCCAAATACAAAATATGGAACAATTGGCCCTGCAGTAATTTTCCTAATTGATAGCAATTCGACAGAAATTAATAATAATAATAATAATAATATATTTATAAGGCGCCTTTTAAGGGTAATGAAATAAGGCGCGCACACAACACAATTCGGCATTGTACACCATTAAAAGCAGACTATATAAAATTATGGAAGGAACTATTAAAAAACTGTAATGCACAGTAGTCTGTAATAAAATTAAACTAATACAAGCCAAACAAAAGCTACAACTAACAGGGATACACCTATTTACTGTATGGAAATTGGCACTTTTCAGCGTTATGACCCAAGTTTATTTATATACCGAGTGAGCGCAGCGAGGGAGGGAGGTTTACATAATATCCAAGGGTCTTTAACGCTGAATAGTTCCATTTTCATTCAATGATGTACGTAATTTTGTTTCAGGATGTCCACTTAAATTATTGTAATGGTTGGTGATATGAACCCCGTTACTGTGGAGAGGACTACCCATGTTTTCCTTGAGTCGTTTTTTCCTGATTTTTTCATCACATCTCTAGAATAAATTACATAACAGAGGCAGGGGAGACTTAACGTAATTCCTATCTTGACAATTAATATACAAAACGCAAAACAATAAACGATAATTACACAATGCGATAATTAATAGCGCTCATGTTGACATGTTACATGAACAGGTTGCTACTCTCGAAATCAGCTGTTATTTGCGTCTATTTTTCATAAAGTCATAAAGAGTGTTCAATAATTTTGATTGGTGCATGAAGTGCCCCATAATCCACCAATTAAACAACCTAACTTGATATGATTATTTAACTTGAACACAATCAAAATATATTCCTATCAAGGGGAAAATCGACTCGAATAACAGCTGATTACTCCCGCAAATGAAACTGTACCCTGTTCTACACAGCCAAGTACATAAAAATGTAACTGTAACTATTAATTCTCGTTTCTATCGGGTTGGTTATAAACTGCCGCTACAACCTGTTCATTTCCCTATTATAGATTACCCAAGGATCTCTAAACTTCCATGATGTGCTTCTGGAGGTAAATGGAAACAAAGTTGCGGGTTGTTGTCAGCGTGACGTCATAAGATTAATCCAACACACATGTGTGGACGGATCACCCGCTAAGCTTCTCACAGCACAAACTGGTGAGCCATTTTGTTATTATTATATTCGTTTTAATTTACTAATGCCTGCCTGCCTACATGGTTTCCTGTTAATTTTTGGCTGTGTGTCGATGACGGACTATACTATGCCCCTATTTGGTTTGTGTTCAGTTTGGCCTTATACATTTATTATAGGCATAAGTAAGTTGGCTTTACCGAAAATAACTTTTATTTGGCGCAATTGTAGGACTATGATGCGACCAAACACATTTTAACCGGGTAGTCGCGTAATTTATATAATGAAGTTAATATCTCTCCAAACCACGTCCGGGGTTTCGATCTTACTGGGTCTCATCAGCGTGGTGTCGGATTCGAACTTGGGACCTCGAGGTGGCAGCCGAGGCAGCAACCTCAAGGCCACAGGTTCTTGAGATATTGAGTATTAATTTCAAAGCCAGCAGCCATTTTATTAGCCCCTGATATTTATTTATCATAGTAACAAGGTGTTGATTGTCATGCAGTGTTATCGAGGTGTTTGTTTATAGGAACTGTTCTAGGGGTTTTAATCTCGAATGATTAGTTTATTTTAGAGACAATAACTTAATGTTTTTATTGGCGCATTTGTAGTACTAATCCATCCAATCACTAATCCCTAATCCCATCCCTAATCCCCTCACATGGGTACATTTTAATCGAGTAGTGCAAACATTTAGGAATCGCGTATATTATTTTTTAATAACAAACACTTCAATAACATAGCTTATTAAACCAAACCAAACCAAACACCTTGTTACTATCAGTTTGGTCTTGCGTTATTAACATCCAACGACCATCTATCTCTTCAGTATAATCTACATGCTGCATTGCAGCTGAATTGAGATTACCCTGCCTTCAACAGATAATTTGTACTGCCTAACATTGAATCCACAATCTTCATGCTGAAATGCAGCTTGCATAAGTAAGAATGCTGTGTGGGCTTATCGTCAAAATTGCGCCGCCACAACTCCCTATCCCGATTGACAGGCTCTTGACCTACACGGACGGGTTGTGGTATCCATATTTTAGAGCTACCGGTACTATAAAATCCCAACTCAATAAACCATATTTTTATCACAAATTCAAAAAAATTAAAGTATTATTTCAGTTAACCAATTAATAGCCTAGATACTGAAGCGCGCCAAAGTTAGTTCCACCCACTAATGTTCCGATCAATAATATTGTAGTTGTTGCATCTGTTTACAACGTGTTCCTTCATGTACCTGCGACCATATCGGTTCGGTATAGGTGGTGTGAATCTATTATTAGTTACAGTATGTCTCATAATAAAGATAAACAGGTTGTTTTTATCATCTTTTAATAAATTATTGAATAGAGTTGCTCTGTGTCGGTTAGTAGAGGACTTGTCTATCAGTGTACACTACACTGAACTTATTAAGGCTGTTGGTCCCTTCACCCACACAGAATGAACTCGTAATGTGTGCCCTTCAAAATAGGTATAGCTTGTTAATTCTTCAAGGGTGGTCTCATAATGGGCGAGTAATTTGCTGGAGGGTTGTTTATGTTTAATAAATGGTTGGAGGGTAGTCTCATAATGGTTGGAGGGTAGTCTCATAATGGTTGGAGAGTAGTCTCATAATGGTTGGAGGATAGTCTCATAATGGTTGGAGGATAGTCTCATAATGGTTGGAGGGTAGTCTCATAATGGTTGGAGGATAGTCTCATAATGGTTGGAGGATAGTCTCATAATGGTTGGAGGGTTGTCTCATAATGGTTGGAGGTTGTCTCATAATGGTTGGAGGGTAGTCTCATAATGGTTGGAGGCTAGTCTCATAATGGTTGGAGGGTAGTCTCATAATGGTTGGAGGGTAGTCTCATAATGGTTGGAGGGTAGTCTCATAATGGTTGGAGGGTTGTCTCATAATGGTTGGAGGATAGTCTCATAATGGTTGGAGGATAGTCTCATAATGGTTGGAGGGTTGTCTCATAATGGTTGGAGGTTGTCTCATAATGGTTGGAGGGTAGTCTCATAATGGTTGGAGGTTGTCTCATAATGGTTGGAGGGTAGTCTCATAATGGTTGGAGGCTAGTCTCATAATGGTTGGAGGGTAGTCTCATAATGGTTGGAGGGTAGTCTCATAATGGTTGGAGGGTAGTCTCATAATGGTTGGAGGGTAGTCTCATAATGGTTGGAGGGTAGTCTCATAATGGTTGGAGGGTAGTCTCATAATGGTTGGAGGTTGTTTCATAATGTTCTCTGTTTATTCCTTGTAGGACATTCTCTCCCTCACGATGTGCGACAATACCTCAGTCAGAGGTTTGAGAAAGGGTCTATCAACCACGATTTGCAGCAATCTATACGAGACAATCTGTACCTTCGTACAGTACCATGTTAGTTGTCTGTTTCTTATTGCGATTCGTCGAAGGTCGAACCTAATAAATATATCGCTATACTTTATATACTATTTACATAATTACAAAAAATGTTACTTTCTTTTTGTGAAAGTTATTTTACTGTCTAACACTTACCTGCAGGTACAACGAGAGAACCGAGAAACGATGAGACCCCGGGAATGGACTACTGCTTTATTTCAAAAAATAAATTCCTGCAGATGGAAGCTTCTGGACAACTACTGGAGTCGGGAGAATATGATGGTAGGTGGTCCTCTGTACAACTAAGTAACGAGAGTATGATGGTAGGTGGTCTTCTGTACAACTAAGTAACGAGAGTATGATGGTAGGTGGTCCTCTGTACAACTAAGTAACGAGAGTATGATGGTAGGTGGTCCTCTGTACAACTAAGTAACGAGAGTATGATGGTAGGTGGTCCTCTGTACAACTAAGTAACTAGAGTATGATGGTAGGTGGTCCTCTGTACAACTAAGTAACTAGAGTATGATGGTAGGTGGTCCTCTGTACAACTAAGTAACTAGAGTATGATGGTAGGTGGTCCTCTGTACAACTAAGTAACGAGAGTATGATGGTAGGTGGTCCTCTGTACAACTAAGTAACTAGAGTATGATGGTAGGTGGTCCTCTGTACAACTAAGTAACTAGAGTATGATGGTAGGTGGTCCTCTGTACAACTAAGTAACTAGAGTATGATGGTAGGTGGTCCTCTGTACAACTAAGTAACTAGAGTATGATGGTAGGTGGTCCTCTGTACAACTAAGTAACTAGAGTATGATGGTAGGTGGTCCTCTGTACAACTAAGTAACTAGAGTATGATGGTAGGTGGTCCTCTGTACAACTAAGTAACGAGAGTATGATGGTAGGTGGTCCTCTGTACAACTAAGTAACTAGAGTATGATGGTAGGTGGTCCTCTGTACAACTAAGTAACTAGAGTATGATGGTAGGTGGTCCTCTGTACAACTAAGTAACTAGAGTATGATGGTAGGTGGTCCTCTGTACAACTAAGTAACGAGAGTATGATGGTAAGTGGTCCTCTGTACAACTAAGTAACGAGAGTATGATGGTAGGTGGTCCTCTGTACAACTAAGTAACGGGATTATGATGGTAAGTGGTCCTCTGTACAACTAAGTAACGAGAGTATGATGGTAGGTGGTCCTCTGTACAACTAAGTAACGGGATTATGATGGTAAGTGGTCCTCTGTACAACTAAGTAACGAGAGTATGATGGTAGGTGGTCCTCTGTACAACTAAGTAACTAGAGTATGATGGTAGGTGGTCCTCTGTACAACTAAGTAACTAGAGTATGATGGTAGGTGGTCCTCTGTACAACTAAGTAACTAGAGTATGATGGTAGGTGGTCCTCTGTACAACTAAGTAACTAGAGTATGATGGTAGGTGGTCCTCTGTACAACTAAGTAACTAGAGTATGATGGTAGGTGGTCCTCTGTACAACTAAGTAACGAGAGTATGATGGTAGGTGGTCCTCTGTACAACTAAGTAACTAGAGTATGATGATAGGTGGTCCTCTGTACAACTAAGTAACGAGAGTATGATGGTAGGTGGTCCTCTGTACAACTAAGTAACGGGATTATGATGGTAAGTGGTCCTCTGTACAACTAAGTAACGAGAGTATGATGGTAGGTGGTCCTCTGTACAACTAAGTAACGAGAGTATGATGGTAGGTGGTCCTCTGTACAACTAAGTAACGAGAGTATGATGGTAGGTGGTCCTCTGTACAACTAAGTAACGAGAGTATGATGGTAGGTGGTCCTCTGTACAACTAAGTAACGAGAGTATGACGGTAGGTGGTCCTCTGTACAACTAAAGAACGAGAGTATGATGGTAGGTGGTCCTCTGTACAACTAAGTAACGAGAGTATGATGGTAGGTGGTCCTCTGTACAACTAAGTAACGAGAGTATGATGGTAAGTGGTCCTCTGTACAACTAAGTAACGAGAGTATGATGGTAGGTGGTCCTCTGTACAACTAAGTAACGGGATTATGATGGTAAGTGGTCCTCTGTACAACTAAGTAACGAGAGTATGATGGTAGGTGGTCCTCTGTACAACTAAGTAACGGGATTATGATGGTAAGTGGTCCTCTGTACAACTAAGTAACGAGAGTATGATGGTAGGTGGTCCTCTGTACAACTAAGTAACGAGAGTATGATGGTAAGTGGTCCTCTGTACAACTAAGTAACGAGAGTATGATGGTAGGTGGTCCTCTGTACAACTAAGTAACGGGATTATGATGGTAAGTGGTCCTCTGTACAACTAAGTAACGAGAGTATGATGGTAGGTGGTCCTCTGTACAACTAAGTAACGGGATTATGATGGTAAGTGGTCCTCTGTACAACTAAGTAACGAGAGTATGATGGTAGGTGGTCCTCTGTACAACTAAGTAACGAGAGTATGATGGTAAGTGGTCCTCTGTACAACTAACTAACGAGAGTATGATGGTAGGTGGTCCTCTGTACAACTAAGTAACGAGAGTATGATGGTAGGTGGTCCTCTGTACAACTAAGTAACGGGATTATGATGGTAAGTGGTCCTCTGTACAACTAAGTAACGAGATTATAATGGTAGGTGGTCCTCTGTACAACTAAGTAACGAGAGTATGATGGTAGGTGGTCCTCTGTACAACTAAGTAACGGGATTATGATGGTAGGTGGTCCTCTGTACAACTAAGTAACGGGATTATGATGGTAAGTGGTCCTCTGTACAACTAAGTAACGAGATTATGATGGTAAGTGGTCCTCTGTACAACTAAGTAACGAGAGTATGATGGTAGGTGGTCCTCTGTACAACTAAGTAACGGGATTATGATGGTAAGTGGTCCTCTGTACAACTAAGTAACGAGATTATAATGGTAGGTGGTCCTCTGTACAACTAAGTAACGAGAGTATGATGGTAGGTGGTCCTCTGTACAACTAAGTAACGAGATTATGATGGTAAGTGGTCCTCTGTACAACTAAGTAACGGGATTATGATGGTAAGTGGTCCTCTGTACAACTAAGTAACGGGATTATGATGGTAGGTGGTCCTCTGTACAACTAAGTAACGAGAGTATGATGGTAGGTGGTCCTCTGTACAACTAAGTAATGAGAGTATGATGGTAAGTGGTCCTCTGTACAACTAAGTAACGAGAGTATGATGGTAGGTGGTCCTCTGTACAACTAAGTAACGAGAGTATGATGGTAAGTGGTCCTCTGTACA
Source organism: Nemertoderma westbladi (assembly GCA_032718475.1). NCBI lineage: Eukaryota > Metazoa > Xenacoelomorpha > Nemertodermatida > Nemertodermatidae > Nemertoderma > Nemertoderma westbladi. The sequence goes on from JAUCBJ010001185.1 coordinate 69,192, forward strand.
ACTAAGTAACGAGAGTATGATGGTAAGTGGTCCTCTGTACAACTAAGTAACGAGAGTATGATGGTAGGTGGTCCTCTGTACAACTAAGTAATGAGAGTATGATGGTAGGTGGTCCTCTGTACAACTAAGTAACGAGAGTATGATGGTAGGTGGTCCTCTGTACAACTAAGTAACGGGATTATGATGGTAAGTGGTCCTCTGTACAACTAAGTAACGGGATTATGATGGTAAGTGGTCCTCTGTACAACTAAGTAACGGGATTATGATGGTAAGTGGTCCTCTGTACAACTAAGTAACGGGATTATGATGGTAGGTGGTCCTCTGTACAACTAAGTAACGAGAGTATGATGGTAGGTGGTCCTCTGTACAACTAAGTAACGGGATTATGATGGTAAGTGGTCCTCTGTACAACTAAGTAACGAGAGTATGATGGTAAGTGGTCCTCTGTACAACTAAGTAACGAGAGTATAATGGTAGGTGGTCCTCTGTACAACTAAGTAACGAGAGTATGATGGTAGGTGGTCCTCTGTACAACTAAGTAACGAGATTATGATGGTAGGTGGTCCTCTGTACAACTAAGTAACGAGAGTATAATGGTAGGTGGTCCTCTGTACAACTAAGTAACGAGAGTATGATGGTAGGTGGTCCTCTGTACAACTAAGTAACGAGAGTATGATGGTAGGTGGTCCTCTGTACAACTAAGTAACGAGAGTATAATGGTAGGTGGTCCTCTGTACAACTAAGTAACGAGAGTATAATGGTAGGTGGTCCTCTGTACAACTAAGTAACGAGAGTATGATGGTAGGTGGTCCTCTGTACAACTAAGTAACGAGAGTATGATGGTAGGTGGTCCTCTGTACAACTAAGTAATGAGAGTATGATGGTAAGTGGTCCTCTGTACAACTAAGTAACGAGAGTATGATGGTAGGTGGTCCTCTGTACAACTAAGTAACGAGAGTATGATGGTAAGTGGTCCTCTGTACAACTAAGTAACGAGAGTATGATGGTAAGTGGTCCTCTGTACAACTAAGTAACGAGAGTATGATGGTAGGTGGTCCTCTGTACAACTAAGTAATGAGAGTATGATGGTAGGTGGTCCTCTGTACAACTAAGTAACGAGAGTATGATGGTAGGTGGTCCTCTGTACAACTAAGTAACGGGATTATGATGGTAAGTGGTCCTCTGTACAACTAAGTAACGGGATTATGATGGTAAGTGGTCCTCTGTACAACTAAGTAACGGGATTATGATGGTAAGTGGTCCTCTGTACAACTAAGTAACGGGATTATGATGGTAGGTGGTCCTCTGTACAACTAAGTAACGAGAGTATGATGGTAGGTGGTCCTCTGTACAACTAAGTAACGGGATTATGATGGTAAGTGGTCCTCTGTACAACTAAGTAACGAGAGTATGATGGTAAGTGGTCCTCTGTACAACTAAGTAACGAGAGTATAATGGTAGGTGGTCCTCTGTACAACTAAGTAACGAGAGTATGATGGTAGGTGGTCCTCTGTACAACTAAGTAACGAGATTATGATGGTAGGTGGTCCTCTGTACAACTAAGTAACGAGAGTATAATGGTAGGTGGTCCTCTGTACAACTAAGTAACGAGAGTATGATGGTAGGTGGTCCTCTGTACAACTAAGTAACGAGAGTATGATGGTAGGTGGTCCTCTGTACAACTAAGTAACGAGAGTATAATGGTAGGTGGTCCTCTGTACAACTAAGTAACGAGAGTATAATGGTAGGTGGTCCTCTGTACAACTAAGTAACGGGATTATGATGGTAGGTGGTCCTCTGTACAACTAAGTAACGGGATTATGATGGTAAGTGGTCCTCTGTACAACTAAGTAACGAGAGTATGATGGTAAGTGGTCCTCTGTACAACTAAGTAACGAGATTATGATGGTAAGTGGTCCTCTGTACAACTAAGTAACGGGATTATGATGGTAAGTGGTCCTCTGTACAACTAAGTAACGGGATTATGATGGTAGGTGGTCCTCTGTACAACTAAGTAACGAGAGTATGGTGGTAGGTGGTCCTCTGTACAACTAAGTAACGGGATTATGATGGTAAGTGGTCCTCTGTACAACTAAGTAACGAGAGTATGATGGTAGGTGGTCTTCTGTACAACTAAGTAACGAGAGTATGATGGTAGGTGGTCCTCTGTACAACTAAGTAACGAGAGTATGATGGTAGGTGGTCCTCTAATCGCATCCAAATAATTGCGCCATTTAGGTAACTATTACGGAACTCCAATGCCACCACGTGAATCCCCTGTGACGTCATTGGAATCTAGTCCCTCGCATCCCGCTGTTACCAAGGACAACCAGGTTCATCCAATGGAAAATGACTCAGTAGACAAACCGTTGGAACCTTTACCGGATAACTGGGAGGTGGCCTACACTGATAATGGGGATCGTTATTTTATAGAGTAAGTTTTATGTTGCACGTGCTGCGCGAAGGCCCACGAACTAGGTATACCGTGGGGGTTAGTGGTAGGTCTAGGTATGGGGTTAGTGGTAGGTTTAGGTATACCGTGGGGGTTAGTGGTGGGTCTAGGTATGGGGTTAGTGGTAGGTTTAGGTATGGGGTTAGTGGTAGGTTTAGGTATACCGTGGGGGTTAGTTGTGGGTCTATGTATACCGTGGGGGTTAGTGGTGGGTCTAGGTATGGGGTTAGTGGTAGGTTTAGGTATACCGTGGGGGTTAGTGGTGGGTCTAGGTATGGGGTTAGTGGTAGGTTTAGGTATGGGGTTAGTGGTAGGTTTAGGTATACCGTGGGGTTTAGTGGTGGGTCTATGTATACCGTGGGGGTTAGTGGTGGGTCTAGGTATACCGTGGGGGTTAGTGGTAGGTCTAGGTATGGGGTTAGTGGTAGGTTTAGGTATACCGTGTTGGGGTTAGTGGTAGGTTTAGGTATACCGTGGGGGTTAGTGGTAGGTCTAGGTATGGGGTTAGTGGTAGGTTTAGGTATACCGTGGGGGTTAGTGGTAGGTTTAGGTATGGGGTTAGTGGTAGGTCTAGGTATACCGTGGGGGTTAGTGGTAGGTCTAGGTATGGGGTTAGTGGTAGGTCTAGGTATGGGGTTAGTGGTAGGTTTAGGTATACCGTGGGGGTTAGTGGTAGGTCTAGGTATGGGGTTAGTGGTAGGTCTAGGTATAGGGTTAGTGGTAGGTTTAGGTATACCGTGGGGGTTAGTGGTAGGTCTAGGTATGGGGTTAGTGGTAGGTCTAGGTATGGGGTTAGTGGTAGGTTTAGGTATACCGTGGGGGTTAGTGGTAGGTTTAGGTATGGGGTTAGTGGTGGGTCTAGGTATACCGTGGGGGTTAGTGGTAGGTCTAGGTATGGGGTTAGTGGTAGGTTTAGGTATACCGTGGGGGTTAGTGGTAGGTTTAGGTATGGGGTTAGTGGTAGGTTTAGGTATACCGTGGGGGTTAGTGGTAGGTTTAGGTATGGGGTTAGTGGTGTGTCTATGTATACCGTGGGGGTTAGTGGTAGGTCTAGGTATGGGGTTAGTGGTAGGTTTAGGTATACCGTGGGGGTTAGTGGTGGGTCTAGGTATGGGGTTAGTGGTAGGTTTAGGTATGGGGTTAGTGGTAGGTTTAGGTATACCGTGGGGGTTAGTGGTAGGTCTAGGTATGGGGTTAGTGGTAGGTCTAGGTATGGGGTTAGTGGTAGGTCTAGGTATGGGGTTAGTGGTAGGTCTAGGTATGGGGTTAGTGGTAGGTTTAGGTATACCGTGGGGGTTAGTGGTAGGTCTAGGTATGGGGTTAGTGGTAGGTCTAGGTATGGGGTTAGTGGTAGGTTTAGGTATACCGTGGGGGTTAGTGGTAGGTCTAGGTATGGGGTTAGTGGTAGGTTTAGGTATACCGTGGGGGTTAGTGGTGGGTCTATGTATACCGTGGGGGTTAGTGGTGGGTCTAGGTATACCGTGGGGGTTAGTGGTAGTGGTAGGTTTAGGTATACCGTGGGGGTTAGTGGTAGGTTTAGGTATACCGTGGGGGTTAGTGGTGGGTCTAGGTATGGGGTTAGTGGTAGGTTTAGGTATACCGTGGGGGTTAGTGGTGGGTCTATGTATGGGGTTAGCGGTAGGTTTAGGTATACCGTGGGGGTTAGTGGTGGGTCTATGTATACCGTTGGGGTTAGTGGTGGGTCTAGGTATACCGTGGGGGTTAGTGGTATGTCTAGGTATGGGGTTAGTGGTAGGTTTAGGTATACCGTGGGGGTTAGTGGTAGGTTTAGGTATGGGGTTAGTGGTAGGTTTAGGTATACCGTGGGGGTTAGTGGTAGGTCTAGGTATGGGGTTAGTGGTAGGTTTAGGTATACCGTGGGGGTTAGTGGTAGGTTTAGGTATGGGGTTAGTGGTAGGTCTAGGTATACCGTGGGGGTTAGTGGTAGGTCTAGGTATGGGGTTTGTGGTAGGTCTAGGTATGGGGTTAGTGGTAGGTCTAGGTATGGGGTTAGTGGTAGGTTTAGGTATACCGTGGGGGTTAGTGGTAGGTCTAGGTATGGGGTTAGTGGTAGGTCTAGGTATGGGGTTAGTGGTAGGTTTAGGTATACCGTGGGGGTTAGTGGTAGGTCTAGGTATGGGGTTAGTGGTAGGTTTAGGTATACCGTGGGGGTTAGTGGTGGGTCTATGTATACCGTGGGGGTTAGTGGTGGGTCTAGGTATACCGTGGGGGTTAGTGGTAGGTCTAGGTATGGGGTTAGTGGTAGGTTTAGGTATACCGTGGGGGTTAGTGGTAGGTTTAGGTATACCGTGGGGGTTAGTGGTAGGTCTAGGTATGGGGTTAGTGGTAGGTTTAGGTATACCGTGGGGGTTAGTGGTGGGTCTATGTATACCGTGGGGGTTAGTGGTAGGTCTAGGTATGGGGTTAGTGGTAGGTTTAGGTATACCGTGGGGGTTAGTGGTAGGTTTAGGTATGGGGTTAGTGGTAGGTTTAGGTATACCGTGGGGGTTAGTGGTAGGTCTAGGTATGGGGTTAGTGGTAGGTTTAGGTATACCGTGGGGGTTAGTGGTGGGTCTAGGTATACCGTGGGGGTTAGTGGTAGGTCTAGGTATGGGGTTAGTGGTAGGTCTAGGTATGGGGTTAGTGGTAGGTTTAGGTATACCGTGGGGGT
>JAUCBJ010001186.1:0-25232 GCA_032718475.1 Nemertoderma westbladi
CAAAATTTATAGGGGTTCATCCCACCTAGAAAAGGTCAAGGTAGCAATATTTATCAGTTTTTGTCATACAGTAAATGCATTGTGCATACTGTGTATATTGTTTATATCCAGTGTACATACTAGATTGAATATATGGGAAAGAACCTTACATGACTCCCCAATTATTGTGTTACTGCCCAGCTGAGTGTCCAATGTTACTGTCCAACGGAGAGCCGGTGTCATAGGCGAAAATGCCCCCTACTAGGATCGGCATGCTGCATTGCAGCTGCATTTTTAAGAATGCTGTGCCGGCTTGTCGACAAAATTACGCCGCCACAACTCCCTATCACCCATGACATTTGCTAGATCATCCGCATCTTAACGGGAATCATGACTAATGTGGGGTCGCTGAATCTTTTTGTAATGTAAAGTTTTTCGATTGGTGCAAGCCTTGAGTGTCCGATTGCTGATCAAAACTGATCTTTGCTGATCATGGTCAAGATCATGATCGGGCAACTTCAAACTCGAAGTTGTGAAGGTAAACCCATATGCTGCCTATTGATTGGCGCCGGTCCCAACTACGTAGCATTAGCCGTTTTGGCTGTAGCTCCATAGCAACGAGGTTGCTAGGGAGGCTGACTTTTTGATTCAAATTGGCCCTAGACGGAGAACCGTAGACTTTTGAAACGTAATGTATATGGGAAAAAGTCTTCTGGATAAATTTTTGGGGGGGGGGGGGTCTAGGAACATCCTATTGTTGGTTTTCGCTTAGTTTCTGAGAAAAGCTTCTCCCAGAAATTCTGGCCAATCTATAAAGGCCTGCGCAATGCTAGTACCGTGGCCGAGCACGGATTCGGGTTCTCCGAACACGATAACCTGCGGTTGGGGCCCTGACCGTCAAGCATCAGAGTATACTCCTCCAGTATTAGCACTTAGCAGACATGACCTCGATGATAGAGTAGGCCTGGGCTGGGGCCAACTTCCACTAGTCTGCGGCAAACTGACTAGTGATGTGACCACTACTGGACCAGTCCACAAGTCTGTCAGTGCAGCAGTGTTCTGGCAGTCTGGTGTTAGACGTTCCGACTTATTTGTAATGCTGTAATGTACAATCAGACAATACTGCAATTACTGCAACACCCCGTAATCTTGTAAATACTGAAATAGGCATACTAGCTCCGGCAGTCGGTACGGCAGTACTGCAGTACGGTACCGGTACGGTACTCAATTGAAATACTGAAATAGGTAGGTGTATTCTGGTATTTGATTCATGCCTTGGTGTCCAGGTGTCGTGTACTGGTGTAGCGTAGCCGTGTATGTCAGTAGGTCGGCCTAGGTGCTAGGTAGCTCAGTAGCTCGATCAGTTAATTGCTGGATTGCAGGACAGATAGGCCTAGCTACAATTGAAATTGAATTCTTTGGAAATGGCTAACCTTCGGAGTTTAGAAAGTTTCAAGGCCTTACAAAGCTATTATGACAAACACGGAACGACGTTAAGCATGAGAAGGATGTTCGAGGAGGATCCAAAGCGATATGAAAAATACAGGTAGGCTTTGCTGGTTTGCCTGTTGCCCTACTGGCAGACAGGCTACAGCCCTTGCCCTACCACCTAGCACCTACTGACCTACACTTCTGCACTTAGCAGCCTACAGCAGTACAGGCCTAGCAGTCTGGCAGTAGGGCGAGGGCGAGGACGGTCTGACGGTACTGCGGTCTGGCGGTTGGCGGTAGAACAGGACAGTCAGACAGTAGGACATTAGGCTGCTATCAGTGGAATACAGGAAAAGCAGAATAAAATTAATTGATGAATTGTAAATTTGTTATCTGACACTGACAATTCAAACATATTTCACTATTTCAGCTATTTGCTTAGGCCTAACGGCTGAACGGTCAGACGGTACCGGTACATGGCAGCATGGAACGGTTACAGGTCAAAAAGTACCGGTTGCCGGTACCTCGGTTAAAACGTAGGGTTAGGCAGTTAGGCCTACCCATCAATCAGTCAATAACGTACCCATATTTTCTGATTTTGGGTACGTTTTAACTTCAGAACTTAGGGACCCACAAGACATAGTCATCTTTCCTCATCTTAGCAAAACTTTCTACAACCAATCAATATCGTTAGTTCCGGAGATTTAAAGGGAAAGGAGCAGGTTTCAGTGACGAATTAATCTAACCAAAACTATAAACGAGAGACAATACAGCAACAGCACTGCAGCACAGGATACAGTTTATTTATGCTATTTATTTTTGTACTACCAAAACTGCAAAACGTACCCAATGCATCATTGTTAAAACGTACCCTGGCTGCCTGTTACCCAGTATTCGGGTCCGTTTTTGTTCGGGTACGTTTTAACCAGGCTGCCAGGGTACGTATTCAAGCAGTCAAGTGTTCCCGGCCCCTAGCGTATTCCCGGCCCCTAGCTGTACGGGTCAATCGTCAATACTCTGGAACGCACTACCAACCAAGTAAATTAGCTTTAATTAAAAACCGAAACAAATTTTTAGCAAATTTCAAATCGCTTATTTTTCAGATGAAATTGCCTTTCCTTAATATTCTAATGCGGTATGCAAGTCTAAACTAATTAAATAATTTAATTAATTGTATTATAAATAAATAAGTATAGGCCTAGCATAAATAGGCACATTAATCAACAGATTAATGATATTATAGGCCTAGGCCTACACACACAAATATTTTTGATAAAAAAATAATAAAATAAAACATTTTTCAATCATTGGCACACTTCACTAGTGCTATTCATGTTCCCGATGTTTTCGATTTGGTCGACATTTCGCTGTGATTTGGCAGGGTCGCGGGATTTTGAGGTGGGCAACGCAGCTACAGTACATGCTGTGACAGTTATCGTCCCTCTTATCTACAGTAACACCGGTGTTTCATCACACTAGCCTTATTATTGTATTGTGTATTTAGTAGAGAACTGTCTTTCACTAACTTCTAGGTAGGCCAATTTGTTTTTTGCTTTGATAATGATTTCGGATTAAATCGAAACGTCAGCTGTTTTTTAGAAGTTATATTTTTCAAATAATGAAGTTTAAGTTTGCGCTGTTCATTGTTGCCTTAATAACGCAGTAACGTGTATAATATTTTACCTTACCTATTGAAAATAACAATTATTGATTTTTTTTAGGGATATATGATACGATATATACTTTAATGAACAAACAATAATATATTTACGGTAACTATAAACAGATATTAAAAAATTCCGTTAAAATGGAAGTAAATTAAGGTAATCAAGTAAATTAAGGTAATCAAGTCACAGACTGCACGATTTAGTTCCTGGCGATTTAAATATCATGTATGGATTAATGTTACAGTAATTACTCTTCAAAACAGTTTAGGCGCGCTTACTTAGATCAGTACAGCACGCGATGTACAGCAGTCCATTTAACTGTTTACCCTCCTTTATACCATGTTGCCGTAATGCTGTACCTGTAATGTTTATTGTTTGTTAGTGGCGCAATATCCGGCGCAATCTTTGTAAATTTTCTATAGTTAAAGACTCATTTATTTTGACAGCATTGTACTTCCAACTGAAGACGGTGATTTCCTGGTTGATTACTCAAAAAATATTATTGATAATGAAGTTATTAAATTACTTTTGGATTTGGCCAAAGAACGAGACGTTGTGGGAATGCGAATTAAAATGTTTTCTGGAGAAAAAATCAACTTCACTGAGGTGAGTGGGTTGTGAAGGTAAGTGAGGTGGATGAGGTGAGGTGAGTGTACTACTACTATCGACATGCTGCATTATATCTGCATTATATATATTACATATATATTAATAATGTTGTACCGACATGTCGACAAAATTGGGCCGCCAGAACTCCTTATCACCCATGACATTTACTAGATCATCCGCATCTTCAAGGCCAGTGTCCTTTAAGATGCGTCTCAAGAAAGTCATGGACTGTCCACCATGCTTATTCACTCCATAAGACCGCCAAAGCACAAGATAATGCACGCGAAAACAATGTCTTGCAAGGCGGAGGCGGCTTTTTCAAGTGTCAACCTTAGGGCACCTCCAATGGTATATAGTGTCTGGTTGGAGATTGTGTGCTGTGCATTGTACGTAAATAAGTGAACCCGACGCCGACGTATCATTTTTGTGAATGTGCCATCCAGAAATTTGGTGTCCTCAGCAGTTAGAGCCCAGCATGGACTCCCTTAGAGGACTCTGGACTACTGGTACTACTGCTGCTCTATATAATCGAACCTTGATGATTCGTTTTATTCTATGGGACTTCCAAATCCTGGACAGACTATTTAACGTTGACCATGCCTTCCCCTTACGTATCCGAGGGTCTTCTTCATCTGACTTCCGGATCCAATCCCAAGTAGCAGAAGTCATCCACGTGCTCAAGCAAGCCATCCCTGTAGCTTATGCCCTTAGGATCACACATTTATTGAGGACCGTCAATGTTTACTGTCATAATTTTGGTTTTGTTGTACTTTACAAAAAGACCAACACTAGAAGCAACCTACTCCAATGAGCAGAGGGGCCTTTGCTCTCCCTCTAGTGATTCTGACAGTACCCCTAAGTCATCAGCAAAGTCTAGATCAGTTAGGTACTTGGCTAGATTTCCTGGAGTCCCGACTTTGCTGGAGGTCCCACGACCTTTACGCAACCCATTTTGGTTCCCGAGTAACAGTCTCTCAACGGGATCCTTGATGCGATTTAATATAATTCTGTTATATAGCTTTGCAGCAATTGAGATTAAATGAGATTTCACGAAAATATCCATAGGTTGTTAGGTTGCTCTTCTTATGTGAAAGACCAACTAATTTATTTTCATTTCTTGAGAGACTCTCCTTGTCCTAATACATGTCCACAATATGTATGGTACGTACGGTATGTACGGTACCTCAAAGTTATTAGGCAATACCCTGTCATTGTTTAGTAGCTTCTAAAGTGTGCCTTCCAACCATTGAGGCGTTCCGTTCAGTTGGTGGGCTGGTTGCTCAATAATTGTATGCTATAGGGGAAGGGTCAGGTCAAGGTCATTTTATATGGAAAAATATCCTGATGACAAAACTAATTATCGTCAACCCGTCCATAGTTGCGATTATTAAAAATTAGTGGTGCAACAGTTCCAAGGGAAAGGTGGAGCATTTTGATACGGTACTGAGATTTACCAGAGCCGCCCCTCCTTCAGAGTGGATTCCAGCTGAATGACTTCGGAGTGGAAGCAATCCGGTCGCACTCTGTTTAACTAACGTGTCAGGCTGTCCGCATCCGGGTATATGTCCGCTCATATTTATCATTGAAGGCCACATTTACAGGTAAATAACAAATAACACGGGGCCTATAACATGGGGCCTTCGCGCAGCACGAGAGCCTATATTAGAAAGTACATTATACTAATCTCTATTAGATATAAGAAAACAGTCTTTCTCAAAATATATATGAGTGGAGGCGATGTTATCAGTTTGTGATAAACTAGTTGTAAAAACAGATATCAATTGCAGTTTGCCCTTACACACTTTAACTGTCATTTGTAACTAGGGCTATTTAAATAATGACATTTTTCGTTTTACAATACTCTTATCCTTCATTAGCCTCGTTGCGCTCGTTCTGTTTTGTCTTAAAATAATTTTTCTAAACGGAGAATAACGATCTTTATAACTATGTAAAGTCTCAAAACTGTGAGAGTAACTGATGATTTATGGCAGATGGATACTCGTATCCACTGTATACTCGTTGCGTTCGTTCGTTTTTTTTTTACCAAACTTCAGATTCTTTCTAAACTTTTGCCGGACTACATACGTACCAAGTTTCGTTTAATTTCATCAAGGAATAACCGAGTTATTAGCGATCAAAAAGTTCGACAGACAACTCGGTACTGGCACCCATATGCTAAGGCTTCGCTCACTCCGTGGCTCCCCCCACACCCTGCGACCGAGTTCTCTACAGAATGTATTATATGATTTATCCCTCCAACCCACAGGACAGATCTGTGCTACACATTGCGTTACGAAGCGAACCCGGTCGACCCATTATAGTTGACGGAACCGACGTAGTTCCTGGAGTTGCTAAAGTTCGCGCTCACATGCGCGAGTTTACTGAGAGCGTTCGATCTGGCCAATGGAAAGGCTACACCGGTTCCGTTATAACGGATGTGGTTAATATCGGAATCGGGGGTTCCGATCTGGTAAGTTCATTAAACCGTCTAGGTAAAGTAAATTTTCTTCGGCCACTAGGCCAGGGATTGCACGCACAAAGTCTGACGACTTATTTCCAGTGCGGTCCCCCAGAACTTTACACCCCAGAGGAAACTCCAGTACTCATTTAGCTACCATTTAAGGATGCAAGGCAGAGAGAGAGAGATGCGCCCTGGCTGGTCCCTTTAAAGCATTTGTGCCGAAACGAAAACTGCCCTGGCCCATGTGAGGATCGAACCCACGACCTACGGGAGATGTGAATTCAATGCAACCACTACACCAAGGACCAAGATGGAACTTTGCAAGGAACCTTCCTTAACCAAGGTAGTTCCGTTTGAGTTCCGTAATCTGTATACGGATGTACTTTTTATTTTATGAACGTTGTACTTATTCTATTACATGCATTTTATGGGAGTTCTCTATTATTGTAGGGACCTGTTATGGTTACGGAAGCTTTGCGGCCTTTCTCGTCGCCGAATCTACACGTCCACTTCGTATCCAATATAGACGGGACCCACTTGGCAGAAACGCTTTCTAAACTGAATCCGGAATCGGCACTGTTTATAATAGCATCGAAAACGTTTACCACCCAGGAAACCATAACCAACGCCACCAGCGCCAAGGAATGGTTTCTAAAATCCGCTAAAGATGTAAGTAGTTATTGTAAGGCCCGGGTCACACCATGACCGTTCATCTTTCAAATGACAGGTAATATAAGATACTTCCACGTATGCTGTAGGCCTATAATAACCATTACTTACTACTACAGTACTCTTATATTTGTTTAATTTCACAGTTGATTATCACATTAGCTAATTAAATTAAATATATTTGCAGCCGGCTGCGGTGGCGAAACACTTTGTAGCTCTGTCGACCAATGAGGGCAAAGTAACTGAGTTTGGTATAAATCGAGACAATATGTTTGAGTTCTGGGACTGGGTGGGTGGCCGTTACAGTCTGTGGAGCGCGATTGGTCTGTCCATCGCCGTCTACATCGGTATGGATAACTTCGAGCGCCTCCTGGCGGGCGGCAGGGCCATGGACGAGCACTTCCAATCGGCCCCGTTGGATAGAAACCTGCCGGTAATCCTGGCCCTTCTGGGTGTCTGGTACTCCAACTTCTATCGCGCTGAGACCCACGCCATACTGCCGTACGATCAGTACCTACATCGGTTCGCCGCATACTTCCAACAGGGTGATATGGAATCCAACGGGAAATATGTTACTAGGTTGGTTTACTGAAAGGGGAATGTGTTACCGGGTTGGTTTACTGACAGGGGAATTTGTTACCGGGTTGGTTTACTGAAAGGGGAATGTGTTACCGGGTTGGTTTACTGAAAGTGGAATGTGTTACCGGGTTGGTTTACTGACAGGGGAATGTGTTACCGGGTTGGTTTACTGACAGGGGAATGTGTTACCGGGTTGGTTTACTGAAAGGGGATGTGTTACCGGGTTGGTTTACTGAAAGGGGAATGTGTTACCGGGTTGGTTTACTGACAGGGGAATGTGTTACCGGGTTGGTTTACTGAAAGGGGAATGTGTTACCGGGTTGGTTTACTGACAGGGGAATGTGTTACCGGGTTGGTTTACTGAAAGGGGAATGTGTTACCGGGTTGGTTTACTGACAGGGGAATGTGTTACCGGGTTGGTTTACTGAAAGGGGAATGTGTTACCGGGTTGGTTTACTGACAGGGGAATGTGTTGTTACCGGGTTGGTTTACTGAAAGGGGAATGTGTTACCGGGTTGGTTTACTGAAAGGGGAATGTGTTACCGGGTTGGTTTACTGAAAGGGGAATGTGTTACCGGGTTGGTTTACTGAAAGGGGAATGTGTTACCGGGTTGGTTTACTGAAAGGGGAATGTGTTACCGGGTTGGTTTACTGAAAGGGGAATGTGTTACCGGGTTGGTTTACTGAAAGGGGAATGTGTTACCGGGTTGGTTTACTGAAAGGGGAATGTGTTACCGGGTTGGTTTACTGAAAGGGGAATGTGTTACCGGGTTGGTTTACTGAAAGGGGAATGTGTTACCGGGTTGGTTTACTGACAGGGGAATGTGTTACCGGGTTGGTTTACTGACAGGGGAATGTGTTACCGGGTTGGTTTACTGACAGGGGAATGTGTTACCGGGTTGGTTTACTGAAAGGGGATGTGTTACCGGGTTGGTTTACTGAAAGGGGAATGTGTTACCGGGTTGGTTTACTGAAAGGGGATGTGTTACCGGGTTGGTTTACTGAAAGGGGAATGTGTTACCGGGTTGGTTTACTGAAAGGGGAATGTGTTACCGGGTTGGTTTACTGAAAGTGGAATGTGTTACCGGGTTGGTTTACTGACAGGGGAATGTGTTACCGGGTTGGTTTACTGACAGGGGAATGTGTTACCGGGTTGGTTTACTGAAAGGGGATGTGTTACCGGGTTGGTTTACTGAAAGGGGAATGTGTTATCGGGTTGGTTTACTGACAGGGGAATGTGTTACCGGGTTGGTTTACTGACAGGGGAATGTGTTACCGGGTTGGTTTACTGAAAGGGGAATGTGTTACCGGGTTGGTTTACTGACAGGGGAATGTGTTACCGGGTTGGTTTACTGACAGGGGAATGTGTTACCGGGTTGGTTTACTGAAAGGGGAATGTGTTACCGGGTTGGTTTACTGAAAGGGGAATGTGTTACCGGGTTGGTTTACTGAAAGGGGAATGTGTTACCGGGTTGGTTTACTGAAAGTGGAATGTGTTACCGGGTTGGTTTACTGAAAGGGGAATGTGTTACCGGGTTGGTTTACTGAAAGGGGAATGTGTTACCGGGTTGGTTTACTGACAGGGGAATGTGTTACCGGGTTGGTTTACTGACGGGAATGTGTTACCGGGTTGGTTTACTGACAGGGGAATGTGTTACCGGGTTGGTTTACTGAAAGGGGAATGTGTTACCGGGTTGGTTTACTGACAGGGGAATGTGTTACCGGGTTGGTTTACTGACAGGGGAATGTGTTACCGGGTTGGTTTACTGAAAGGGGAATGTGTTACCGGGTTGGTTTACTGAAAGTGGAATGTGTTACCGGGTTGGTTTACTGAAAGGGGAATGTGTTACCGGGTTGGTTTACTGACAGGGGAATGTGTTACCGGGTTGGTTTACTGAAAGGGGAATGTGTTACCGGGTTGGTTTACTGAAAGGGGAATGTGTTACCGGGTTGGTTTACTGAAAGGGGAATGTGTTACCGGGTTGGTTTACTGACAGGGGAATGTGTTACCGGGTTGGTTTACTGAAAGGGGAATGTGTTACCGGGTTGGTTTACTGACAGGGGAATGTGTTACCGGGTTGGTTTACTGAAAGGGGAATGTGATACTTTGTTTAGTTTACAATGTATCTCTTGTGAGTTTGCATGTCCCAGGGTTTGGTATGAAAGCAAACCCTCGCTACCACTATGAATATAAAATATGATACAAATTATATGGTATTGGTGCGAGTAACTTTAACACGAACTAAAACTAGTCTAATAACTTATAAAATAATATTATGTCGGTTGTAGGTCCGGCGCTTCAGTTGATTATTCGACCGGTCCGGTAATCTGGGGTGAGCCCGGCACCAACGGACAGCACGCCTTCTACCAACTGATTCACCAAGGCACGCGTCTTATACCCGCCGACTTCCTACTACCGGTGCAAACACACAACCCTATATCCGGTGGCAAACACCACACCATACTGACGGCCAACTTCCTGGCCCAAACTGAGGCCCTAATGCGCGGTTAGTTCAAATCATGATTCAATAATCAAATTGGGGAAATATTATATATAATCGCTTTTATTTAAAAGTCTGCGTGAAATAGTCAGGTTCTACTCATACGATCAGACATTTCCTGAGGACTGTCAAAGTGTACTAGTAAAATTTTGGTCTTCTTGGCGTTTACAAAAAGACCAACACTAGAAGCTCTGGTAGCTTCTAAAGTTAAGTAAATGTAGTGGCATGAAATATATTTAGTTAACTTATATGGATGTATTTAACGCCATGGAATATAAATATTCCGTAGTTTTATTTACCGTTTTATTTCATCGTCTGGTATTTATCTCATTTCCAGGGAAATCGTCTGCTGAGGCCAAGAAAGAGTTGGAAGCTGCTGGTACACCCAAGGATCGGATTGGTCAAATTCTACCTCACAAGGTGTTCCCTGGTAACAGACCTAGCAACTCTATTGTATTCAAAAAGATTACTCCTTTTACATTGGGTTTTCTTATTGGTTAGTTAGTATTTATTTATTGACATAGGATTCGACGCAACGCCTCCACCTATGATATCCCCTCCCTTAACCCTAACAGTGCATCACTATGTGCACTGCTCCCTATACACTCGGGCTATAACGTTGAAAATTGCAACTTTTTACACAATTATATAAATACTATTAATTGTTATTATTTTTCATACAATATATTATTTTTTGATTAAATGTCGTGCTAATGTTATCATTATACGTTGATAATTCTAAGTATTTTTACTAGAACTTATAATACTGAACTGTACTTTTAAAACGTGTGTATTTAGTAGATGACCGATGTCAATGACCAACTTATTAGCGATTACAGTTATTTAACGCTCTGCAGATATAAAAAATACCGATCGACTGACGCGACTAATTCATGTTCTATACCGGCGAACGTAGCATCAGCATTATGGTGGTAGCCTATTACGAAGCCTGCTTCCCTTCTCTAAAAGATCTGCCTTTATTAAAGTAACGAAAGAATTGTAATAAATAATGTTAATATTTATTTTCAGCGCTTTACGAACACAAGATATTCGCACAAGGAGTCATTTGGGACATCAACTCCTATGATCAATGGGGGTAAGTAACTACTGCATTGTTCCATAATATTTCCGTTACAAATCGCTACAATTAATGTACGGATTTACCACGCGTATGTAATTCTATAAAAATAAACTTTATTTATTTAGGGTTGAACTTGGTAAACAATTAGCCAAGGCGATAGAACCCCAATTACGCGACGGGAACCCTGTTAGCAACCACGATTCATCCACTAACGGCATCATTAACTTCATCAAGAATCACAGAAAGTAAATCTCAGATGGAGGACCAATCAAACACTTTCATTCACTATTAGTGGAGGTCTATAGTTTACTTGATAGCCGATTAATTAATTTATTGAGTAATTGGTACCGGTAGTTAATCGTTGTACCGATTTTGTTTTGGTTGTGCTGTTTTGTGCTTTAGATTTCCGTTTTATGTGGGATTAGTTTGGCGTCAAATGGACATGGCCAGTTAGGCAATTACGGTACCTTTTATGGATTTATTTAGTATTATTTAATGAACTACGAACACACAGGTCAATATTATATTTAAATTGTATGTAGTTATTGTTATTCCGGGGCTATTTTTGGTGGGAAATTTAAAATATTATCTAAATAGGCTTACAAGACAACACACACTGTATTATTGTGAATTTTGCTAAAGAAGTCAGAGGAGTGAAGTAAAAATCCTCGGTGGGTATCGCGGTAGGTTAGGTATACGTAAAAAGTGTGACGTAGACGATGCAGGAAATCAGTGAGGTTGTTATGGAACCCATCGGTAAGTTCTCCGTCTGCAACACGGAATGGATCTAGATCACCTGATTGCCGTCCAACCTGTATAGATCCACCAGCTGCTTTATAAGTTTTTATGTATACCGGTACCGCGGTACCTACCGCTAAGGATTCACTTATTTTGCTTTAACTTATTAATACAATAAAACCCGTCGCCTTAGTAACCTATTTAGTAGTAAATGGTCTAGTGCTACAGCAGCTACCGGTGCAGATCCGTCCTATCAGCCTTCATTTGTAGCCGTAGTGCAGTAGCGTAGGTAGGAGTTCAACCTTAAACTCGATAACTTAAGGCTAATCCGCTAATATCCACATTAATTGCTGAATTGTGATGCTATTTTATGCAAAATCTTATTTATTTGTCTAAGTGATTTGTGCTGCTAACTAATAATCATATAGATATGCACTTCTTGTAAATAAAAGGGAAATAATATTCTAGTTTTTTTTCGCTTTCAACGTCTGATTCAACTTACGGTTTTTACCTCTTCCGATAATTTTACGAACCTCATCTGGAATGTCGACTTTCCGAAACGTTTCTCGGATCCTTAGATACCGTAAACCTCTCCCGTTTACCCCCTTCCGTTATTATGCTAACAGTAGATGGAGAGTGGGCAGACTGAACCACGTTGCTATAGCGGTTCCGGACCTTGCCCGGGCCTCTGGTTTCTATAGAGACGTACTAGGTGCGAAGGTCAGCGAACCCATTCCTTTACCGACACACGGAGTTACTACGGTGTTCGTAGAACTCGATAACACCAAGATAGAACTCCTAGAGGTCCTAGGAGAAGGTAGTCCGATAGCGGGATTCCTCGGAAAGAGTCCCAGTGGAGGAGTCCATCACGTCTGTCTGGATGTAGATGATATTGACGCGGCCATTAATGATTTGACTGAGACCCACAATGTAAGAACTCTAGGTTCTGGGACCAGCATTGGTGCCCACGGTAAACCTGTAGTATTCCTTCACCCAAAGGACTGTAACGGTGTTCTTATTGAGTTGGAAAAGGTTTAGTTTTTTAGTTACATGAGCTTATTATTGCTATAACTGTTGAAAATCATGTTTATTGCCCATATGAGTAAATGCCAACATTTTGCCCAGTCCCATGTGACACTTTCAAATTTCTAAGTTTTGTCAAATTTCATATCCACACTGAAAATATACTGTATCATATGGGAAGCCAATTAAATTTTAATAACAATCTTGAGAGTGCGCCACTAAAAGTTCGGTCATTCTCGTGATGTTGAATTTTACGTACAACATTTTCTGCCCAATTGCATCCCATATATGATATTTTAAAATCTATTTTACTTATAAAAACACTAACCGATTTAATGTGTTGATTCTTTTATGTTTCTTAAATTGCTTACTTGGAGTCAACGGCCTCGACACAGTGAACAAAAATATAAGAAATAATGAAAATTTCAATTTTCCAAAATAGTCACAGAAGAACGCTTTTTTTGGGATACATCCCATACCCTATCTAATCAATCCTAATTTCGTCAAGTGTGGTGGACGACATTCAGCAATGATTATTTAAAATGGAACATTGATTGTTGGCAGGTGACATTGGTCACCTGGTAACAAATAATACAGAAATCAAATGTCAACCAACACATGTTGTAACAGTTGATATTAATTAATTAATAATTTATATATAATACTGTATTATACAGTATCTAATGTGTGTTCGAAAGATACCACTTTATAAATAATAATTAATCCATAATTAAATAATAAATTTAAGTGGCTTCCAGCGCAAATTTGTCTTGTACCAAAAATAATGGAAATCGTAATCGTCATAACCATATTACTGTATAATGTCAATGCCATATAAATATGCATGTATTGAAAGCAAATTCTCTAGCCGGGAAGCGGTCTTAGACTCATTTGACAATGCGCTCTTACGTGCAAAATTTCACGTACGGGGTTTTGTTTCCATCATTGTAAGTTTTGTTAGCAGTTAGCTCATCCAATCAACGAGACACTTCATTATCGACGCGGTGTTGTTATTCAACCTGTCCCAAACTTGACATTTTGGTATTTAATAGTATTAATTAATCTGACACCCCCCAGTCTGGGTAAATGGTAAAAACCTAAGTAGTTACATATTAAATTGCACGGAATCTAAAATTTATAAATTATTAAAAATATTAATATATGGTCTAAAGTAATTAGTTATTGAGAGGATAAGGTGGATATTGTTGGGCATTTGTCGCAGACTAGGGCATGGTATCGGTTCTTTGTGGGTTGCAGACAGAAACGACATATACAGTCAATACATGGATCGTGGTAGGATTTATTTTCACACAGCTTGAAATGAAACCCGTGTGATGTGGTTCTTGTTGCTAGGTGACGGTGTCGTTGGCCGCTGCGTTTCCAGCTAGATGATTGGAACGCAGGGCCCAGCTGGTATTGTTCTGCATTGAAATTTGCATTGCGATCGTTTCTGAAAGTGTTGTATTGTTCTAGAATTGCTGAGTTAAGAACAATGTCATTAGTTAAGGTTTCTTCGTTGATTAATTTCAAAGCGAGCGTGGAGGATGAGGAGATGTGTAGGCCGAGTAACCGTTTTATAAATGTAGATTTTATTTTGTCGATTTCCTTTAGTTGGGGCAGTGTAAGCAGGGGACCAAACTCGGATATTGCGTACGTTGTCATTGAGAAAATCTTAATTTGAAATATCTTCATTCCGGTTTGTACAGAAACTAGATGCAGGTTTTTAAGAGAGCCAATGGCGGAATATGCCTTTTCCTTTTTTGCTTTAATGTGCTTTGTGAACGTCAAAGTTGGTTGTAGGGTGAGTCCCAGATACTCGTAATTGTCACAGATATGTACAGCCCCCCCATTGTAAAATAATTTGTCATACAGAACAAGCCGGTCACCCTTCCTAAACTTAACAATCTTTGTTTTTATTAGGTTGACTTGTAGAGAGTTTTCACAGCAACATTTGTAAAGGTTGTTAAGACCGTCTTGAATATCCCTAGGGTTGGTAGAGTAAAAAGCAAGATCATCGGCATAAAATATACATTTCAGAAACTGGATTGCGCGCCGCAGGGCAGATACGAGGACGGCAATGTACAGGATGAAATTCGTTGGAGAAAGGCAATCGCTTTGTAAGAAACCGAGTATTTGTCGGATTACATTTGATAGACGTAACCCATCATATATTTGTATGAAATTTACTTTCAGTATTGATTTGATGATGTTGTATAGTTTCCCTTTGACACCAAAATTTGAATAAAAAAACCAAAGTTAATTGATGTAATTATATTATATTGACGGAATTATAAATACCAAAATTTGGTATTTATAAACATCTCAATTGACGGGAGAGAGACAAAAAGTGTGGGGCTAAGGATCTACTTTTTATTTTAACTTTGAATAAAAACTGAATGACACGTACTTTTGGAGATAGACGGGTTTTTATCGAGACGGCCGTCACGTATTGTACAGATCAACAATGTTGGCATTCAATCAATCACATAATTTATGCACCGTAAACCGTACATAAAAGCTGTACCCGGTTTTAATTAACTACTCTTCTGTAGTAGAAGAGGAGCTAATTAAATTGTTGAATTTTTATTAGAAACATTCATTCGTTCCTTGAATTATTTACCTCATAATAAAATCGTTCAACTGACGAATAAAAAGAGTAACTAAATTATAAATTATATGATCACCTATTTCTAGATATCTGTAGTTAGATCCAATGCAATGCGTTCTATACTAACTATAGGCCATGTGGATACAAACGGAGCGAGGTAAAGTTTACGTACAAAAGGTGATGATAGATAGTTCGGGGTAAAGTTTACGTACAAAAGGTGATGATAGATAGTTCGGTGTAACGTTTACGTACAAACGGTGATGATAGATAGTTCGGGGTAAAGTTTACGTACAAAAGGTGATGATAGATAGTTCGGGGTAAAGTTTACGTACAAACGGTGATGATAGATAGTTCGGGGTAAAGTTTACGTACAAAAGGTGATGATAGATAGTTCGGGGTAAAGTTTACGTACAAAAGGTGATGATAGATAGTTCGGGGTAAAGTTTACGTACAAAAGGTGATGATAGATAGTTCGGGGTAAAGTTTACGTACAAAAGGTGATGATAGATAGTTCGGGGTAAAGTTTACGTACAAAAGGTGATGATAGATAGTTCGGGGTAAAGTTTACGTACAAAAGGTGATGATAGATAGTTCGGGGTAAAGTTTACGTACAAAAGGTGATGATAGATAGTTCGGGGTAAAGTTTACGTACAAACGGTGATGATAGATAGTTCGGGGTAAAGTTTACGTACAAAAGGTGATGATAGATAGTTCGGGGTAAAGTTTACGTACAAAAGGTGATGATAAATAGTTCGGGGTAAAGTTTACGTACAAAAGGTGATGATAGATAGTTCGGGGTAAAGTTTACGTACAAAAGGTAATGATAGATAGTTCGGGGTAAAGTTTACGTACAAACGGTTATGATAGATAGTTCGGGGTAAAGTTTACGTACAAAAGGTTATGATAGATAGTTTGGGGTAAAGTTTACGTACAAAAGGTTATGATAGATAGTTCGGGGTAAAGTTTACGTACAAAAGGTTATGATAGATAGTTCGGGTAAAGTTTACGTACAAAAGGTTATGATAGATAGTTCGGGGTAAAGTTTACATACAAAAGGTGATGATAGATAGTTCGGGGTAAAGTTTACGTACAAACGGTGATGATAGATAGTTCGGGGTAAAGTTTACGTACAAAAGGTGATGATAGATAGTTCGGGGTAAAGTTTACGTACAAAAGGTGATGATAAATAGTTCGGGGTAAAGTTTACGTACAAAAGGTGATGATAGATAGTTCGGGGTAAAGTTTACGTACAAAAGGTGATGATAGATAGTTCGGGGTAAAGTTTACGTACAAAAGGTGATGATAGATAGTTCGGGGTAAAGTTTACGTACAAAAGGTGATGATAGATAGTTCGGGGTAAAGTTCACGTACAAAAGGTGATGATAGATAGTTCGGGGTAAAGTTTACGTACAAAAGGTGATGATAGATAATTCGGGGTAAAGTTTACGTACAAAAGGTGATGATAGATAGTTCGGGGTAAAGTTTACGTACAAAAGGTGATGATAGATAGTTCGGGGTAAAGTTTACGTACAAACGGTGATGATAGATAGTTCGGGGTAAAGTTTACGTACAAACGGTGATGATAGATAGTTCGGGGTAAAGTTTACGTACAAACGGTGATGATAGATAGTTCGGGGTAAAGTTTACGTACAAACGGTGATGATAGATAGTTCGGGGTAAAGTTTACGTACAAAAGGTGATGATAGATAGTTCGGGGTAAAGTTTACGTACAAAAGGTGATGATAGATAGTTCGGGGTAAAGTTTACGTACAAAAGGTGATGATAGATAGTTCGGGGTAAAGTTTACGTACAAACGGTGATGATAGATAGTTCGGGGTAAAGTTTACGTACAAAAGGTGATGATAGATAGTTCGGGGTAAAGTTTACGTGCAAAAGGTGATGATAGATAGTTCGGGGTAAAGTTTACGTACAAACGGTGATGATAGATAGTTCGGGGTAAAGTTTACGTACAAACGGTGATGATAGATAGTTCGGGGTAAAGTTTACGTACAAAAGGTGATGATAGATAGTTCGGGGTAAAGTTTACGTACAAAAGGTGATGATAGATAGTTCGGGGTAAAGTTTACGTACAAAAGGTGATGATAGATAGTTCGGGGTAAAGTTTACGTACAAAAGGTGATGATAGATAGTTCGGGGTAAAGTTTACGTACAAAAGGTGATGATAGATAATTCGGGGTAAAGTTTACGTACAAAAGGTGATGATAGATAGTTCGGGGTAAAGTTTACGTACAAAAGGTGATGATAGATAGTTCGGGGTAAAGTTTACGTACAAACGGTGATGATAGATAGTTCGGGGTAAAGTTTACGTACAAACGGTGATGATAGATAGTTCGGGGTAAAGTTTACGTACAAAAGGTGATGATAGATAGTTCGGGGTAACGTTTACGTACAAAAGGTTATGATAGATAGTTCGGGGTAAAGTTTACGTACAAAAGGTGATGATAGATAGTTCGGGGTAAAGTTTACGTACAAACGGTGATGATAGATAGTTCGGGGTAAAGTTTACGTACAAACGGTGATGATAGATAGTTCGGGGTAAAGTTTACGTACAAACGGTGATGATAGATAGTTCGGTAAAGTTTACGTACAAAAGGTGATGATAGATAGTTCGGGGTAAAGATTACGTGCAAAAGGTGATGATAGATAGTTCGGGGTAAAGTTTACGTACAAAAGGTGATGATAGATAGTTCGGGGTAAAGTTTACGTACAAAAGGTGATGATAGATAGTTCGGGGTAAAGTTTACGTACAAAAGGTGATGATAGATAGTTCGGTAAAGTTTACGTACAAAATGTGATGATAGATAGTTCGGGGTAAAGTTTACGTACAAAAGGTTATGTTAGATAGTTCGGGGTATGGTTTACGTGCAAAAGGTGATGATAGATAGTTCGGGGTAAAGTTTACGTACAAAAGGTTATGTTAGATAGTTCGGGGTAAGGTTTACGTGCAAAAGGTGATGATAGATAGTTCGGGGTAAAGTTTACGTACAAAAGGTGATGATAGATAGTTCGGTAAAGTTTACGTACAAAATGTGATGATAGATAGTTCAGGGTAAAGTTTACGTACAAAAGGTGATGATAGATAGTTCGGTAAAGTTTACGTACAAAATGTGATGATAGATAGTTCGGGGTAAAGTTTACGTACAAAAGGTTATGTTAGATAGTTCGGGGTAAGGTTTACGTGCAAAAGGTGATGATAGATAGTTCGGGGTAAAGTTTACGTACAAAAGGTGATGATAGATAGTTCGGGGTAAAGTTTACGTGCAAAAGGTGATGATAGATAGTTCGGGGTAAAGTTTACGTACAAAAGGTGATGATAGATAGTTCGGGGTAAAGTTTACGTGCAAAAGGTGATGATAGATAGTTCGGGGTAAAGTTTACGTACAAAAGGTGATGATAGATAGTTCGGGGTAAAGTTTACGTACAAAAGGTAATGATAGATAGTTCGGGGTAAAGTTTACGTACAAAAGGTGATGATAGATAGTTCGGGGTAAAGTTTACGTACAAAAGGTGATGATAGATAGTTCGGGGTAAAGTTTACGTACAAAAGGTGATGATAGATAGTTCGGGGTAAAGTTTACGTACAAAAGGTGATGATAGATAGTTCGGGGTAAAGTTTACGTGCAAAGGTGATGATAGATAGTTCGGGGTAAAGTTTACGTACAAAAGGTGATGATAGATAGTTCGGGGTAAAGTTTACGTACAAAAGGTGATGATAGATAGTTCGGTAAAGTTTACGTACAAAATGTGATGATAGATAGTTCGGGGTAAAGTTTACGTACAAAAGGTGATGATAGATAGTTCGGGGTAAAGTTTACGTACAAAAGGTGATGATAGATAGTTCGGGGTAAAGTTTACGTACAAAAGGTGATGATAGATAGTTCGGGGTAAAGTTTACGTACAAAAGGTGATGATAGATAGTTCGGGGTAAAGTTTACGTACAAAAGGTTATGATAGATAGTTCGGTAAAGTTTACGTACAAAAGGTGATGATAGATAATTCGGGGTAAAGTTTACGTACAAAAGGTTATGATAGATAGTTCGGGGTAAAGTTTACGTACAAAAGGTGATGATAGATAGTTCGGGGTAAAGTTTACGTACAAAAGGTGATGATAGATAGTTCGGGGTAAAGTTTACGTACAAAAGGTTATGATAGATAGTTCGGGGTAAAGTTTACGTACAAAAGGTGATGATAGATAGTTCGGGGTAAAGTTTACGTACAAAAGGTGATGATAGATAGTTCGGTAAAGTTTACGTACAAAGGGTGATGATAGATAGTTCGGTAAAGTTTACGTACAAAAGGTGATGATAGATAGTTCGGTAAAGTTTACGTACAAAAGGTGATGATAGATAGTTCGGGGTAAAGTTTACGTACAAAAGGTGATGATAGATAGTTCGGTAAAGTTTACGTACAAAAGGTGATGATAGATAGTTCGGGGTAAAGTTTACGTACAAAAGGTGATGATAGATAGTTCGGGGTAAAGTTTACGTACAAAAGGTGATGATAGATAGTTCGGGGTAAAGTTTACGTACAAAAGGTGATGATAGATAGTTCGGGGTAAAGTTTACGTACAAAAGGTTATGATAGATAGTTCGGGGTAAAGTTTACGTACAAAAGGTGATGATAGATAGTTCGGGGTAAAGTTTACGTACAAAAGGTGATGATAGATAGTTCGGGGTAAAGTTTACGTACAAAAGGTGATGATAGATAGTTCGGGGTAAAGTTTACGTACAAAAGGTGATGATAGATAGTTCGGGGTAAAGTTTACGTACAAAAGGTGATGATAGATAGTTCGGGGTAAAGTTTACGTACAAAAGGTGATGATAGATAGTTCGGTAAAGTTTACGTACAAAAGGTGATGATAGATAGTTCGGGGTAAAGTTTACGTACAAAAGGTGATGATAGATAGTTCGGGGTAAAGTTTACGTACAAAAGGTGATGATAGATAGTTCGGGGTAAAGTTTACGTACAAAAGGTGATGATAGATAGTTCGGGGTAAAGTTTACGTACAAAAGGTGATAATAGATAGTTCGGGGTAAAGTTTACGTACAAAAGGTGATGATAGATAGTTCGGGGTAAAGTTTACGTACAAAAGGTGATGATAGATAGTTCGGGGTAAAGTTTACGTACAAAAGGTTATGATAGATAGTTCGGGGTAAAGTTTACGTACAAAAGGTGATGATAGATAGTTCGGGGTAAAGTTTACGTACAAAAGGTGATGATAGATAGTTCGGTAAAGTTTACGTACAAAAGGTGATGATAGATAGTTCGGTAAAGTTTTCGTACAAAAGGTTATGATAGATAGTTCGGGGTAAAGTTTACGTACAAACGGTTATGATAGATAGTTCGGGGTAAAGTTTACGTACAAAAGGTTATGATAGATAGTTCGGGGTAAAGTTTACGTACAAAAGGTGATGATAGATAGTTCGGGGTAAAGTTTACGTACAAAAGGTGATGATAGATAGTTCGGGGTAAAGTTTACGTATTTAATTTAATTTATATTTGATCAGGCAATGAGTATTTCTGCTACCGGCACATGCTTGGCCTAGGGAGGTTTTATTAATATCCTACCGCGCCTTGCCACGTACTGATAGGTATTGCTGCTAACCACTGCAGCAACAAAATTCTAGAATCAAATTTGTATACCAGATCAGCTAACGTACGGTAGCAATTAACAACTATTTCTTATCTTACAACCAGAATCTGGTATTTGTGCCGATCACGGGTGTAGTTACTAACACCGTAATTGCCCGGTTGAATTGTGGATAGGAAGGAGAGAGCTTTGATGTCATTTTGTAAGTATTACGCCCTACAGAGCGCGACTAGCTTATTTTAGTAGCTAGCGCCCGGTATTGTTACGATCAAAAATCACTAAAACCTAGTACAATGGAGTACACCAAAATTGTTTTATTCGTAACACACACACGCCCTAAAGTTATTGCTAGTTATTGCTTACTTTAGATTACTTTCTGATAGGATTCTACTTTGTAATTTTACTATTCGTAGTTTGTAAATTAGAGAGAGATAAGTGATATTTAGTTTTACGGCAAGAGGAGTATTGTTACTTTAGGCAGTATCCCCTTTAGACTGATTTGTACTGTCAGTATTGTTACGCTAGTCTGTTAATCCACTAGCTCGTATATAAACCATATAAATCAAACCGCGGCAAGTTTACGGTATTTAGGTCCGTTAGCGATAGTTAGGATTCGCTGCGCGGGGATTGTTTTCCTCGTGAGTTTGGTCTGTCTCCGTAGACTGCACATTTGCCTCACCGGTTAGAGGCCGGGTATCCTGCTTTGTCTTGTTCGCCGGGCATTTGACTCGCCCACGTATTAGAATAGACACCAGGCTCCGTTCCTCGCCAGTAGTAGTTTGCGTATTTAGTATCTGTTTATTTAGACACCCTTGACTGGGATTTATTGTCAGATACTGTACGAGCCCGTATACGGTACTAGATCTTACAGTAAGATACATCGTCACTAGGATCCGGTGGGCGGTATACTACTGGACTTTTCAGGTGATGAACAATAGTTTGGTAAAGTTTACGTACAAAAGGTTATGATAGATAGTTCGGGGTAAAGTTTACGTACAAAAGGTTATGATAGATAGTTCGATAAAGTTTTCGTACAAAGGTGATGATAGATAGTTCGGGTTATATTCGCGAGCGATTTCTCGCCGGCAGGACAACACGATTTCCTCTGTGTTATCGTCGTCCTCACATACCGGCTACCCCCCCATCCACCGCTAACGACTATCTGTAACTGTCGGACAAACATACTCAGACCTTTGTTGGATGTCTCGTGGTCTGGTGTTTACATCGTATGTAATGCATTGGTATTGATATTTTACAAAGTGATTGACGTCGTACTTTTGTTGCACCGATCAGTATCACCGTTATACTGCTATCTAATATCCGTCAAAAGTCAGCACTGCATACGGGATAAAAAGTAAATATAATGTACCTTTGTACAAGTACATGATAAAATTCATCATATACCACCGGAATAATATCCCGCTATCTTATCCCCGGTTCAGTTCGGCTTGCATCCATCCTGCATGAATTAAAGGGACAAACAATTTAAAAAATAAATTGAGCTGTTATTACAATCTAAATGCTAGTCCTAGTATAATATTCAAAGCATTTATCCAATTCCAATACAATTTGCAAACGAACAATAAAATACTGAAGTTAAATAAAAGTATCTCTGATAATGGTAATACCAGGAACTTACTAAAGCAATACATAATGTAGCCTATATATTTCATTTGGTATTTAAATATATTTATATACCCGCCATGCTACAACACAACTATATCGCACAACATTGACATAATAAACAGAGGGTTAGAAAAACATAAGCTGATTTCATTTATAAACCAACAGATAACGAGTAGATAAAGAACTTTACGTCACTTACAAAGAACTACAATTATATCAGGTTTCAGTGTATTTGAGAAAACGGGCAGCTTTTATATTTAATTCGAGCATGTATATACGTACAACATTTGGGTTGAGCTCCACCAACAGACTACTACAGTACTAAGGTTTGCGATAAAATCCTTAAAAATTTGGTGTTTCTTTTAAATACACTATTTTATAAATTAAGTTAATAAAGTGGAGGAATGAACCGTGTATAAATGTAACAAGGATTGAGCACTACTAGTATAATATTTATTGATTTTTATATTTGCATGAAAACCCGTCAAGTAGAATGGAATTCCGGAATCTGTGAACTTAGGAAGATTAATGGAGCGAAACCTCAACAAATTGATTTAACTATATCGTTATAATCGCAATCGGTATAATATTATTAACAATAATAAAAAAGGTATTGTTTTTAACAAACATGACAAGTTTAGTTACCAAAAGCTAAATAAATTTTATTTAAATTGTTTATAATCACGCTGTTACGAATGTCGGTTTATTTTTTGTATATATGAGATACATTGTGTTTCCACTGACATTTATATTAATATTTCATCCATTTGCTAAATTTGTTTATTATTTTAAACCCCATACCGCAACCGCTAATTTAATAAGCTGAATGAATTATTAAGGAATATGATTACCCAATAAACAAACCAATAATAATTTGTAATACATTCCAATATATGAGGACCATTTCAATGTAATATTTAATTAAAATATATTTTTAACGCCTAAAGCTAATACAAGTTTTGCTGTACTTCATAAGCTATAAGTTTCATTAAGTTAAATTTAAACTTTTAAATTATTTATCGTGGAACGAGCATCACTTAAAATATAGTATTTTATTGATTAGTTATCGTGTTGTATAAAAACACAGAAGAGAAGTTTAAGGGAAAATAGAGTTGAACAATTATTATTAGGTCGGGGTTTACTGAGATAAAAGTGTTACTAGTTAGTTACGTAGTAATAGTATATACATTAAAACTGAAAGTAAATAGTCACAGACAGCAGTGCCCTCCCATCCACTCACTCAGACAGCGCGGCACCTAACGCCGTCTACGCTGGTTATCCCGCTCACGCTTCAGGAGGATGGTGAGGATAGACCTGAAGATGTGAATGATGTCGAGGAACAAGTCGAGCGCATGTCGCACGTGATCCCGGCTGCCTCGGCGGTTCTTCTCGATAATGAGCTGCGTGTCGAACAGAATGAAACCGCACATAACGAAGAGACCGAGGTACAAATGGGCGTTGAAGAGCATCTCGGATCTGAAGAAGAGGTTGACCAGACTGAGCATAGTGAGGATCCCGAGCCCGGACATAAGCATTCCCCCGAGGTACAGGAAACTTCGTCTCTTAGACAACAAAGCGGATAGCGAGAAGGAAACGAATAGGATCATTGTGGAGAAGAAAGCGGTTGGGATTAGCGATGGGTTCACTAACATCGCGATGTTTAGCAGCGGACCCATGGTGAACCCCGATGCAGCCGTAAACCCGCAGAATATAGCCGTACGTTTCGTCAGCTGTTTCGGTTCATCAGGGACCCACAAGAGCCAGAACATGAGTCCCAGCGGTATGAGCGCAGTGAGGAAACCGAGACGCATTACTCCGAGGTACATTGCGGCGTATGACCCCACAGCCGCCGTAGCCATGCCGAGGGCCAGCGTCGAGTAAACGTCGCGTAAATGGCGACAAACCGAATTCTCTAAATGAGAGAAATCACCCAATGCCTTCCACTCAATCTTTCTTTGTCCGAATATGGCGTCCATGATCGATTGAACAATTATTAATTAAGTTAGACAACCGTATCACAGTATCAGTATACTATACAGGTATAGGTAGAAGGTAGGTACTGCTGTGCTGTACGTAGTGGTATAGTCAGATAGTAATACAGTAATAGTATATGAATATCAAATAGAAAGGACTATTATATAATACAGTATGCCTTGGGCCTAATACTATTACCAGTATAGTATATTAATTTTGTTTGTCATACTGCAGTTCTGCAGTAGGCCTACCCCCTATCGTACAGCCGTATTGTCGTGTGCCAGTGTCATAAAAGCCCAAATCACAAAACAGCAAAACCAAATCGGTTCTATCACACTACAGGCAGACAGGCGCCACTTTTAATATGGAAAGCATTCAGTATTATTTTACTTGCTATAGCCTAAGCACTAAGCAACAAAGCCTAGCTGCCTAGTGCTCCACCCTACTGCTGGCAGGCTGGTGATGTTGTAAAGACTGGCGAAATTTGAGGTTTTGGCTCAAATTTGAGGTTTAACATCAAATTTCAATTTTCGCCCCCAATAAAAGCATGTTTGCATCGGTGAAATATTTTATTGCATCGATAAAAGTTCTTATTTTACATTATATTTTAACATATTAAAAGTAGAAGTTGCTCCAACAGTTTCCCTAAGTCGCAGCAACACTCGATATTATGAG